>JASAMY010001833.1:0-26478 GCA_030248085.1 Paralinhomoeus sp. GSCO2_6 | reverse complement strand
GAAGGGTTGTGGAAATCCGCTGATTAAACTAACAGATCGCTGTTGGAAATTGAACCTTGTAATCGGATCTGCTTGGTCAAGAGGCATGGAACAGGTGTGGGTTCCTGTGGGGGGGGGGGGAGTTACGTGAGCAAAGCGTCGGGGGGGGGGGGCACCACAGTGCCACCCCGCACCCAGCCACTGGCGTGCCTAGAGCTGTGTGGGAGTAAAAACTGGTCACACGCTAACGCTTGCGCTCTCGTTGCAGAGAGTGCCTGGGCTCTGGCGCGCGTGCGCGCGGCGTGCACTTGATGCGCGAAGAAGCGGTGCGCGTTCGCGACCTTCGCCGACTGGCGACAGGCGGGCCGGGCTATCGACGACTGCAGGGCTCCGCGGCGCTGGGAGGAGGTCAGCGGCTCGTCATTCGCTTCCCCGACCGCGCGCGCGAAGGCCACAGCGCCGCCGCCGGCGCCGCCAACTCGCCCCATCGAGCGGCGCTCGTCCAGCGCAAGGCCAACTCCTCGTCCACTGACCACCCCCGCCTTGACGACCGTGCCTGTAACCCGAGAGTGGGCTGAATAGGACACCAGAATAACATCGACAAACGGGTACTTTTGCAGATAAAGGGTAACTGGCGTCATTTCGGCGTTTGGTGGGCGAAAAAGAGACGAACATTTTTGCGGGTTGAAGGGGTTGGCTTCTGAATAGCCTTCCGCGACTAAACCGGAGAGTGGGAGGGGGGGGGAATTCGACACCGAAATAGCGACAAGCGTGGGAGAAATTTGGTAACTTGCGACACTTCGGCGTGTGGTCGGCCATAGAATGAATATGAATAGCTCAGTTTAGACAAGTTGGAAAATCATTGAAAAATTGGGGGGGGGGTTTGACTTGCGAATGGGCTCCCCGCCCTCCCTCCCGGTTACAGGTATGACCTTAGAGCCAATCACCCAGTCCGGTCAACGTAGCGATCGCGCTTTACTCTGCTCTCGTTTGTTTCTCTTTTTTGTTTATCGGAAATCGGAATCGCGCGGACAGATCTGGCGCGGACGTGGACGCTCCACCCTGGTTCAATCGCCATGTCGTGTTTTTTTTACATTTGTCGACGCCCGTTCCTTACCCGTCCGTGCGCGCCGACGACATAATTGTACTCGGTCTTCTTGCCTAGGACGCTACTTGAGGAATTGGTAGTCTGTTGCTGTTTGGAATTGTCCATTTTTTTCCTTCGATTTCGACGGCGGATCGCGACGCACTTACGTAAGGGACCGAGTCTTAGGGAGGGTGCTGCCGCGAGAGCAATACGAGGACGCATGCAGTTGGGGGGCACGAGTGCCGACTAAGCAAGAGTTGTTCGTGTGGCGCTGTTGCGTTCAGGAGCAGACAGACACAGGCACTATTCGTTCAATTTTTTTTTCCGTTAGCGTTAATCCGGCGGCGACGACACTCTGCGCACAGATGCGAGTTTGGTGGGTGAATGGTCTGTGTTGCACTTGACTCGGCGACCGTCATCCGTCGTTCGTGCCAGTCGCAGAGCTGCTCGTCGTCGTCGTCGTCGTCGTCGGCGGCGGCGCGCCGGTCGTCGGAGGCAACGCCGAGTGGCCGGTCGTCAGCATGGGCAGCGAGTTACCGGTCGTCAGCAGCGGCTCGGGGTCGACAGTCGTCAGCGACGGCTTCGGGTCGCTGCTCGTCGTCGTCGTGGGCGGCGGCGGCGCGACCCTTGCGTCTCTCCGGAAGCAGACGCGCTCGTCTCCACCTTCTCTTCGCCTCCCCGAGTCGGTCTTGTCGTCGGCGTCCTGCGTCGTCGTCTTCTTCTGCGCCGTCTGCTCGTGCTCCGCCGAAGGGCAGGTCGCCGTCGACGCGGACGCGGTCACCGGCTCGTCTTTGATTGGCGCGGAATCTTCGCTGTCTTGCGTCTTGTCTGCGTCCAGTTCCGGCTCGGGCGCTTCCCATGGCGGCCCCTCTCCCAGCGTGCCGACAGGCTCTCCTCTCAATTTTGCCAGATGCCTGTCGCGGCGCAGCATGCGCGCGAACTCGGGATCGAGTAGGGGTCTAGGCGCCGTAGCGGCGTTGCCCTCCTCGCTGTCGACGCCGTCAGCTTCGTCAGCTTCGTCAGCTTCGTCGTCTCCCCGCGCGAGCCACCCTCGGCGGTAGGCCATCACCCCTACCGCCGAGAGCGCCACCACCACGCCGATAGCCACGCCCGTGACAAGCATCGTTTTCTCTGCAAATAGTGAACGGCACTAAGGATGCCTTAACGACCAGTAATAAATTGAAGTCAACTATCCTAGGAATGCCGAGCGAGCGACGCGCACAGGACGGCCGCGAAGAAGAGGGCGTCCGTCGCGTGTTGGAGTGGAGCCAAGCTGTTACAGAAACAGTACCGGATGTGCCCCAAGTATGTGACGCTCCGATCTACGCTTTATCTATATGCACTCTATTCTCTAGAATTGTTCTGTTTTGAGGTTCACTAAAGTGGATTTCCTTTCTAAGTGTTGTGTGTGTGGAGCGAACCTACAGCAAGGCGGTCGGCAAGGACTTCGCCAACAAATTGGAGCGAGGGGCAGGATCATCGTCGGTCGAGGGCGTCATCATCAGTGCTCGAGTGCCTTCTCTCAAGATCATCGGCCAAGTCGTGCTGTTTCACGGGCCTTTCCTTTCGAGGGTGTACCGTACCGTGGCGTCGAGGGTCTACTCGTCGGACGTCGTGTGGCGCTGGCTGTCCTGCCGAAGGCGGTCAAGGCGTGCGGGGCCGGCTGTCCTATTCAACGGCGATCGAGCTGTGCGGAGGCGCGTGGTGTCGGTCGTCCAGCTCAAAGGCGATCGAGCTGTTCAAGGGCGTGCAGAATCGGGCAAGCAGTGTGGCGCGTTGCGGTGCGGGCCGTCCAGTCGTTGCCTGCGAGTTCGGTCAAGGGTTGGAGAGCGGTGAGGAGTCGAGACTGGAGGCCTTTGAGCTGAAATAGTCTGCTAATGTGTTCCAGTGTCTGTATACTTACCTATAACCGGGTCTGGCAGAGTGGGGGGGGGGGGTAAACGACACTTTTGGTGGGTCACCCCCAAAATCCTCCCACCCACGCCCAATCCCCCCCCCCCCCCACCCCAATCCTCCCCCCCCCCACCCCCTCCCCCACACGCACAGACCCCGTTAAACGTATTAGGACGAACGTCACGACGACGACGACGAAGGCCTGTGAGCAGTATTTATTGTCCAAATATCAAAAATTTTGCCTGTGGCGCTGTATTTTACGCACCTACAGACCATTTGAGTCTTTCGAGCGCATTTTTGTCTAAAAATTCACCAAATTTTGCCTGCGGCGCTGTGTTTTCAGCATACACGAAGCATTTTCTAGGTCTTTATTGAGGCTAGAAAAAGAGAAATTGTATCAAATTTGGCTGTGCAGATCACCCCCATCGACTTTTGAAAAATCCCAGATTCACCCCCAGTTACACCTCTGGTTTAAACGCACTAAAGCTGTCGTTTTTCCCTTTTTTAAGCACTTTTTGAACAATTCTGACAACGTTTTTTTAGTTTCCTCGTCAAAGCCTGCATTTGCTTGAACTTCATCTAAGTTCACAACAATGATAGCAAAACTATTGTAAATTTTTTGAAGTGCACTTTGCCCTGAAGCAACCCAACGAGAAGATGTGGAGATATGGGGAGGGGATGGAGGGACTTCGCAGCCAGCCCAAAAATTTCCGGGCTGCGCACTTGAGCGCGCCCATCTATGTCCATAAGCCTAGACCTCACCATAAGCAAGGTTCACTTACCTAAGCAATGTGGAAGCCTAAGCCTGAGCAAGGCCTAAACCTAAGCAATGTAGAAGCCTAATCCTGAGCAAGGCCTAAGCCTGAGCAATGCAGAAGCATGACCCAAGCCTGTTGTTGTTCGATTTGGGGGGCAACGTTAGGAGGCGGTCAATGGTTCATATAGCATAGGTACCCCCATGACGCCTTCCAGTCTAGAGCCGCATAGTCAGCCAAACAATCTAGTGGCTCCATCAATAATCGCACCCAGAACCGTGCGCGCAAGAGGCCGATTCTCTAACCACTAGGCCATACGGTGCCCTCGAACTGAGCCTGACCGCGTTGTGGCGTTATTTGCTCAATGGAACCCCAATGGGAGTGGGACCCCTAAAATAATGGCACAGTGTTGCCGATCCTTTCACAGGACCCCTGAACCCGTTGGACCCCACTTTTCCTATCGGACCTCTAAAATAATATGGGACCCCTGAAGTCTGAAAGGACCCCTCAAATACGATAGCGCCGAGGGGGCAGCTGGCCATTTTTTGACTTATCCTGGTACTTTTTGGTCAAAAAATGGGTGTTCATTGTTAGTGTCACTGCGTGGACTCTACAGGAAGCACGTTCAAGAATTGCAGTTTGTGTGGCTTCAGAGGTAACACCATCGATGAAAGAAACAGCGCCAAGAACGGCAGCAGCACAACAGCGGCAGCTACGAAAGTCGCGGTCAGTATCAGAGAAAGGTCAAGAGAGTGCAAATCTTCGAAAGGAGCCAAGGAGCCACTCAGCAAGCGCCGAGCCCCACGGCGACGACCGAACCGCCCGTCCAGCTGTCTGACGACACGACAGCCACGAGCCACCGGCAGCTACACATTCGCGACTTAGGACACGATCAACATCAACGGCACGATCGTCCGCGACGAAGACGTCCTAGTCGACACTGGAGCTGAAGTCAATCACATGCCCTCCAGCACTTTGCAGCGCCTGCAGACAGAGGCGCCATTGCAAAAAGGTCCTCCAATCAAATTGCGCGCATTCCTTGGGGAAGAAACGAGGAGGTACCTTCGGTGTTTGCCACAGTGCGACTCACCCCCATCGGTTGTCACACGCGGGTACAATTCGCCGTCACAGACGACACTCCAATCGAATTTATGACCAGTGTGCGTTTGCTGATTGATGCCGCTTATGCTTGAAGATGGGTCGCAACTCGCAATGCACGCAAGCAAGTGGTACACTGGGCTGCGCTGCCGCTGGGGCAGCGTCGTCAGCGTCGCGTCTGGGTCGCGCGCGCACAAGGGGAGATGGAGGTCGCGCGCCGCGATGGGGAGGGAGGGAGGGTGGGAACCGCGCGGCGCGGGTGCGGCGGGCGGGGGTCTCTCGTCCCATCCCGTCCTTCTAGAGTGGAAACCAAAAACGAGCTGCAGTTAATTTCTAGTCGACCAGTTCGACATCCCAGTCGACAACCGCTCGACGAGCCAACTTCACATTTCCAAAGGCTTCCCCATGAGCTCGCTTTCCGTTCTTCGAGGCAACGTGAAAGAAATTAAGAGCCGCCACGAAACGGCAAGCGCAGGCGAGGCTGCAACACACCAGGTGGACGTCAGTCTCGGATTTCAAAAGTGCTGCGACGCCGAGAATGTCTCCACCGACCAGCTACAGAGACTCCAAGCCCTCGTCGAAGAATACCACGACGTCTTTGCCACGACTCAGAAGGAGCTCATCGGCAAGGCGGTCGGCATCAAGCACGGCATCGAGACGGTTGGGCCCGCCATCAAGCAGCGAGCAAGGCCGTTGGCGCCGGATAAGCAAGCAGCCGAGCGCAAGGAGGTTGAGCAGATGCTGCTCGACGGTGTCATCAAGCGTTCTACGTCGGCCTGGTCATCGCCAGTCGTGATGGTGACCAAGAAGGATGGCAGCATTTGCTTCTCCGTCGATTACCTCAATGACAGGAGCAAGAACGCCACAAAGTATCTACTCGTCTGCGTCGACCTCTTCAGTCGCTACGTCCAGGCCTTCGTCATGAAGAGGATTACGAGTGAAACCGTCGTCAGGAAGGCCAAGAAATTGATTACTGCTATCGAGAGAAGGACCCGCACGCTTGTCGACATTCTGGCCAAGCGCTGCAGAGGACGACCGCCAGAATTGGACAAAGAGCTGACCGCAGCGGCCGTCGTCTACATGCCGCACTCGGCTACTGCCTTGCTCGGCCTTGCACACGAGAAGCTGATTGGTGAAGACAACGGAAGTGTCTTGCACCCGGAGTCGGTGCTGATCTGGACGTTCGTGGGCGTGGTGCTGCAGCAGCTGATCATCAGCGGCTCGGCCATCTGCTTGAGCGGCGTGGCCGCCTTCGAGCTGGCGCCCTACGAGCTGACGTTTGGCGGTCTGCGCGCCTCGCTCGCGCCTGCCCCCTGCGGCGTCCTCCTCCTGCTCGCCAGCCTTCTGCTCTCGCTGTTCGCCCTGCTGACGAGCGTGCGACTGCGCTTGGCGAAGGCGACCCAAACGCTCGTGCAGTTCGCCGCTTTACTCTACGAGACGACCGCGCTGGCAACGGCGCTCTGCTGCCTCGGCGTCGCCGTGCTGGGCATGACGCAGCTGCAGCTCGTCGAGACGTTCCTCCAGCGGAACATGTGTCTCACCGTCGACTGCAACAAGGACGACCAGTCGTTGAACCAAGTCGCTCCGCCTTCGTCTTGGCAGCCAAAGACGTCGCTGAGGGAGGGCGAATGTTAGTGTCACTGCGTGGACTCTACAGGAAGCACTTACAAGAACGACATTCCTCAGTGACGCAGACACTTTGTATGATCGCGTACACGCAGTTCGTTCAGTTAGAGTTCCGTCTTAGTTCCTATTTCGTAACAACAAACACCAACATTTACTCACTTTTATCGTTTTAGACTTGCGACTAGCGCGCTAGCAAGTCAGACACTTCCAGTCGGGTTCGAGTCGAGCGTATCGTGCCCTTACAGGGTGTCCCACTATTTCTGGCCATTTTTCAATCGCCGTTTTCTCGCGCGTCCGTGCAGATATTTGTTGAGTGGGACTTCTTTTTGTTATAGAGCCAATACATGATTATGATTATTGCTTATGTCAAAACGACAGAAAAATCTATTGGATAAACGATTATATGTGGGTCCATTGTGTTTCCACACATTTGGATTGGACAGGTTGGATACAATGGTGGAGATAGTGAAACGCTTCTTTTTCGTCAAAGAGCGCGTTAGCTTTTGTGTTACACAGAATGGCAGTCTACGTGGGAGTGCGCGACATCAGTGACAGCGATCAGAGATTGGCTGGCCGACTGCTTGAAGAACAGTGGTCTGTGAGGTGCTGCCCCACTAACCGATCCCTTCAGTTGCTGAACCTGACCGGTCCTTGCGATTTTCTTTTTTGGGGCTATGGCTATCTCAAATCGGTTGTATGCAAGGACAAACCCAAAAGTTTAGAAGAGCCAAGTAAGAACAATTTATCGGACTTGTACGGAGACTCCAGTTGAAATGATTGATCGTAGTTTAGTTTAGTTCAAAAATCGATGCAGTTGCAAATGCAAATGACGATGCCCATATCTAACAATTTGTCCAATGGATTTTTCTGTAGTTTTGACATGAGAAGTAATCATGTATTGGCTCTATAACAAAAGAAGTCCCACTGAAATATCTGCACGGACACGCGAGAAAACCGCGATTGAAAATGGCCAGAAATAGTTGGACACCCTGTATATCTCGAACGAACTGGCCACCCGTTTTGACTTGCCGCAGTCGTCGTGCTGCGTGCGGTCTAGAATTGGGCTCGTCTTTTCGACAGGGCGCTCGCGGACCACGCATGGACGTCCTTGGCCCGCCTCGCACTCCATTATGCCTCTGACGACAAGTGTGCACAAACACACGGCACCCGTCAATCGGACACCGCTTAGCGCCCCTCGCTGCCCGAGACGGCAATTAGGACCCGCCCTTGATAAAGGGCGTCGCATTGTTCAATCTGCAGAGGGAGGAGGAGAGGCTGCGGGTGAAGAGTGCGCGTCGCCGCGGGACGCGACCAAACAAGCGCCGCCCACCGCAAATTGCGCCCCACTGAGAAAGGCGCTAATTACGCGAGCACAATACGCGCACTTCACTTGCAAGCATCCAAAACTGCACTGTACGAACGTACTGTATGTTTGAGCGGAGGCAGCGGCAGCGCTTCTTCTCTGGCGCGCCGCTGCTACCGGGGAGGCGGGGGGGGGGGGGGGAGGGTGGTGAATTCGTTGCGTTGTTCCACATGGGTCGACGTCGACGCCAGACGGCTGCTCAAGTATTTAGTCAACTTTAATGGGCCTGCGAATGCATTCTCGACGTCCGGGACGGACGACACTCCATCCGACGCGAAACACAATAAAGCGACACGTCCCATGAATGCGGCCATTGTCACGCAGTGAGCGCAGAGACAGCCGGCCACGCCCCGCGTCGAGTGGAGGGCGCCCACTCAGAGGCGCGAATTGCGCCCGCCGGCCGCGCCCTCGGACCCTTCCTTCCTTTCTTTCTTCCGCCCCGAGGCCTCCCGTAAACGCGCCGATTACTGACAGACGACGGCACGGAGCCCTTTCGTCGGCAGCCTACAGTAGTCGAGGCGCGAAGGCGGAGGCATGACGGCGGAGACGACGAAGAGGCCGCTGCCCGACTACTGCCGAGTCGTCAAAGTCGTCGGTGAGTGCCGTCGGACGGAGTGGTGCGGCCCCTTGACGGCGAGACCTTCGCGCGTGGCAGGCGCAAATGGCCAGCTGAAGGAGATGGTGTTCCCGAAGGCGCTCGACCTGGACCGACCGAAGCGTCCGCGCACCGTCTTCTCGGAAGCGCAGCTCGGCCAGCTCGAGTCCGCCTTCACGCTCCAGCCCTACCTCGTTGGCAAGCAGCGCAAGGAGCTCGCCGCGCAGCTCGGCCTCTCTGAGACGCAGGCACGTGTCCACTTCGTGCGCCACTTCTTCAAACGAAGTTCGCACCACGTTCCAGGTAAAGGTCTGGTTTCAAAACCGGCGCACAAAGCGCAAGAAGACGGCCCCGTCGGCCGGCAGCTCGAGCGACGAAGACGCGCGGACCGTTGAGCCATCGATCGAGCCGATGAAGCCACCGACGACACTGTTTCTCGGCAGCGAACAACGGTTCTTCTTCAGCTTCGACAACAACGCTCCCATCTACCAGCCGCAGCTGCTCGCGACTCTGCCCCACTGCGCGGCCGTCGACAGCGCCGCCTTCTTCAACGGCGTCGACAAAACAATCCATTAAACGGGCCTGAGCATGCGTCGTCACACGCTCTCTTGCCTGGCGCAAAACTTCCGTTTTTGGTTTTCGTTGAGTGCGAGTAACCTGATTATTCGAGGTGCGACGCTTCGGCCACGGAATGACCTTCATATACGGACGGAAAAATTCCTAATGGTCTGTCTGTCCGTCCGCCCGTTACGGACCGGTTCTCCTTTATGTCTTTACGGATCGGGCCGAAATTTTTTTTGAGCATTCTTAGGACCAATTTGGAGATACACCTTTTTTAGATTTATTCTAAAAAAATTATAAAAAACATTAAAAAAAAATGAATATTTCTGTGTCCTCGAGCAAAATTTCTGTCAAAACACATGCTTAAAGGATAGGGCCTAATCTGTGAGGAAAATTTCGGTGTCTGGGAGCAAAATTTCTAGGTCAAAATAGGAAAAACGCTTCGGTAACGGTGGGACTCGGATGTGTCCCAAGCTGGTACGAAAGTTCTGGGTCTGGGAGCAACATTTCTGGGTCAATTTTGAAAGTTTCTGCCACGCTATTTTCCGCAAATCGCGGAGCAAAATTTCTGTGTCCTCAAGCAAAATTTCTGTGAAAACACACGCTCAAGGATAGGGCCCAATCTGTGAGGAAAATTTCTGTGTCTGGGAGCAAAATTTCTGTGAAAACACATGCTTAAGGATAGGGCCCAATCTGTGAGGAAAATTTCTGTGTCTGGAAGCAAAATTTCTGGGTAAATCTAGAAAAACGTAATGTTAAGGATAGGACTCGGACGTGTCCAATCAAGGAGGAAAATTTCTGGGTCTTTCCGCAATTTTTGCGGAAAATAACGCGGCTGAAAGTCTGCGTTATTTTCCACCACGTACTTGCGAACGTACTCGCGACTTGGAGGTCCTCCCTCCTGCCTCCTCCATCGGCAATTGCAATGCAGATTTTTTGGACTAAAAAAAGCAAGGTGGTGTAGCATTCTGCAATGCAACAACATCACATTTTTCAATGCAACAAAGGAGACAATAATGGGGCGTCGTATCATTGAAGCTTGTGCGGCGATTTCACTGATTCCAAAGGAATCGGCACCACTAAAGAAATCCAGGAAGCCAAACAATCCCTGCCAAAGCACTGAAGTTTTGAATAAAAGGCAACAAATTCAAGTGAAGTGCTTTTTGAAACGAGCTTGTCACTACAAAACACCTAACCAACGCAATTTTGGACCCTAAGAAAATTCAATATTGGTATTGACTCTCTAACCCACATCTAGCAGCCATCTGAACTGGCCACCATTCTTACACTGCTTGCTGAGAGTTGCTTCATTATGTGACACTGAAGTGTGATTATTCGTTATTGTAATTGAGTCGCTAACCCACATCTAGCAGCCATCTGAACTGGGCCCCATTCCTACACTGCTTGTTGAGTGTTTCTTCATTCTCTGTCACTGAAGTGTGATTATTCAGTATTGGTATTGACTCTCTAACCCACATCTAGCAGCCATCTGAACTGGGCCCCATTCTTACACTGCTTGCTGAGTGTTGCTTCATTCTGTGTCACTGAAGTGTGATTATTCAATATTGGTATTGACTCTCTAACCCACATCTAGCAGCCATCTGAACTGGGCCCCATTCTTACACTGCTTGCTGAGTGTTGCTTCATTCTGTGGATTATTCAATATTGGTATTGACTCTCTAACCCACATCTAGCAGCCATCTGAACTGGGCCCCACTCTTACACTGCTTGCTGAGTGTTGCTTCATTCTGTGTCACTGAAGTGTGATTATTCAATATTGGTATTGACTCTCTAACCCACATCTAGCAGCCATCTGAACTGGGCCCCATTCTTACACTGCTTGCTGAGTGTTGCTTCATTCTGTGTCACTGAAGTGTGATTATTCAATATTGGTATTGACTCTCTAACCCACATCTAGCAGCCATCTGAACTGGCCACCATTCTTACACTGCTTGCTGAGTGTTGCTTCATTCTGTGTCACTGAAGTGTGATTATTCAATATTGGTATTGACTCTCTAACCCACATCTAGCAGCCATCTGAACTGGTCACCATTCTTACGCTGTGATGTGACTGAGGCCGGTGGTTAGTCTAGGAAGAATTATATGTGAGTTGCAATTCTCGCACACTCTATTATCCTCGTTCACAATGTCAGTAGCGGCTTATCACGACGCAATTGTAATTAAGGAAAAATTTGCAGGTGGCTGCAAAAAAAGGTGAATACCGGTATGTGACGCTCTTGTGGTGAAGTCCAGTTTGAAAAGTAGCGGTATAAAGGTACGCCCCAGTGATTTCTGGCCACTTCCACATAGCTGATCAACTTCAGTTTGAACAAACCATGTATAAAATCTAAACCTCATGCAGCAACACGTCACATGTTCGGCGTTTGTTTTGTGAGCCATGTCACTCAGTCAAGCCAACCAAAGCACAAACGTCCATCAACTCATACCTCTTCTCTAACAAGACGTTATTATTGCCCATTACCATGAACCTGACACTGCCAAAGTATGTCCTGCATAATCAATTGGTGCCCCCATGCTAAAATTTGTTACATGTGGGTTGGTGATGTACAGTTGCTGATGTGTAAGTGAGACATACAATACGTACTACAATCCTGCTCCATTCCCTTCTGGCATTCCACCCAATGACAAACTCTTCATCCAACATTTGTGTTGTGCCCCCAGCCATTTGTGTAGTGCCCTAATGCATGTGTGTGTGCTGCGTGCGTGCGTGCATGCGCACACGCGCGCATGCATACGTGTGCATAGGGGTTCCATGGGCATGTGCTTATTTCTTGCATTTCAATCTATGTAAATGTCAGCCAGTTCCAGTCGCCATTATTTTCACTGCACATTTCCATTGTGGGTGAACACAACAAACGCCGAATATGTGACGTGTTGCTGCATGAGGTTTAGATTTTATACATGGTTTGTTCAAACTGAAGTTGATCAGCTATGTGGAAGTGGCCAGAAATCAGTGGGGCGTACCTTAATACCGCTACTTTTCAAACTGGACTTCACCACAAGAGCGTCACATATTCACCTTTTTTTGCAGCCACCTGCAAATTTTTCCTTAATACAGTGTTTTTTCGAAAGATGAGGGGTTTCTGTAATTCAACGCACGCAAGCATGCACGCACGCACGCACGCTCGCTCGCACGCACGCACGCACGCACGCACATACGCGCACACACATTCACTGATGTAGGTTCACACACAATGTACCTATGACAGAATCGAACAAGGCAAAATTGAAGTAAAGCAAAGTACCAACAGCCTAGCAGACATACATGCGTGCATGCACATGCAGTTGTGCTATATTGCTGCGTCAAAGCATAGTGATGTATGTATGGAAATGATCACCATGACTAGGTGGTCAACTTTTGTGTTTTTGCCAAAGTGATCGGACCTACCCACATCAAGTTTCTTGCGAAGCAGCCCATTTGTTGGTGTGCGTGCGTGCGTGCACATCTGTAGTGCCATATTGGTTCGTCGGAGCATAGCGGTGTAAAGAATCAAAATGATCTGCACGTGCAGGCGGTCAACTTTTGTGTTTTGCCAAAGTGATCCGACCTACCCATATCGATATTTATCGATTAACCCGGAAGTGAAAATATTTTGGTGCGTCGGATCGTGTTGACTTCAAGGAATGAAATGTTCTACATCGAAGGGCGATCAACTTTATTATTGATGTTTATGCCATCCGACCTAACCACACCGAAATATCGCCAATTTCCTTTATCGATATAATGGGAGGAGGCATATTGGTGCGTCCAATTTGGTTCAATTGTTGAAAGTAACACAAGTCATGTCATGGCGACCAACTTTCTCCTTTACAGCGAAGCGCTACGATGTACCGTTAAAGCGCCTATAGGGCACAAAATTTGTGGCCCATATCCAAGAAAATCAAATCGATAATCTGATAAAATCGGCAATATCTCGAGATCGGTACGAAGTACACACAAATCCTTTGGCATGTAACATTGCGATCACTAGCCGGCTACACATACCAAGTTTCATCGCGATAGGCCCTGGCGTTCGCGAGCGGCGCTCCAAAAACCTGGCAGAGAACATGAAAAAAAAAGCCGCAAAATTGGAACATTTTTGGAACTATTGACCCATTACAGTAAAGCAAGGAAACGCGTTATGGCGCATTCGATGCCCCAGCAGAAGGCGGTTCATTTGCGCGATAACGCGTCGAAATCCGTTCAGGCAATCAAAAGTTATAGGCGATCGAAAATTCAAAAACCCGCATTGAAAAGTGGTCACATATTAGGGTTGTACGCTGACGCGTACACCCTGATGTCAGTTATTCATTGTGGTTTGTCGTAGTCGGCGTCGGATACATCACCACCCTTCCCCTAAGCGAGAGCTTATGGGGAGAAGCGCTGCGGTGGCTGGCCTCGCTTCGTCCGTGGCGGAAGTTGTCGGCGAGGCAGCACCTGCGCTTCGGCTGCTGGGCTGTAGTCGTCGCTGTCGACGGTCGTCGTTTCTTCGATGAAGCGGCGCAGCTTGCGCGCGTTCCAAGTCTTGCCGTCGTCCAGCTGGTACGTCCAGTTGCCGAGCACCTTGGTGACGATCCGGGGTGGGCCGTATGGTGGCGTTCCTTTTGCGTGTTGGGGCTTCTTGACCAACACTTTCGCGCCAACTCGATACCGTCCTCTATTCTTCAGGTGGTCGATGGGCGGTGTCAGAAGGCTTCCGGAGCTTGTCTGTGGCCGCTGGCTGTCTTGCGTCTTCGGCGCCTCCTCCCTCTTCAGCTGACGCGCAGTCGGCTGGAACCCCAGTCGAGCCTGTCAACCCAGGAATTTCGCTGAGGGGCTGGCTTCTGTAGCTGAAGTCGCCGTCGCTCTGTAGTTGGCCAGAAGTCTTCGCAAGCCTTCGTCCCAGTCGACCCCTTCTGCTGTGAAAGTCTGGACTCCATTCTTGAGATGTCTGTTGAAGACTTCGACTCTTCCGTTTTCCTGTGGGTTGTAGTTCGCCGTGTTTTCTGTGGCAATGTTGCAACTCGACAGGAATTGCTTGAATTCGTCGCTCACGAATTGTGGTCCGTTGTCCGACAACAGTGTGTCTGGACAGCCATATCTGCTGAACTGTTCTTTCAGCCAACGAATGATCGTAGCGGAAGTTGTCTTCTTTGTCGTCAGGACTTCAGGAAACCCAGAGAAGAGGTCGATGAGGCAGACTAGGTTCTGCCCGTTGTAGAACGGTCCCGCAATGTCGATTGCGTATGTCAGGCCTGGCCCTGCCGGTTTGTCTCTTCTCAGTCTTGGCATTCTGACAGGTGGCGTGGCTTTTCCGCCTATTTGGCACGGCGCACACTGTTTGACGAATTTTTCCGCGTCAGCGCTCATGCCCGGCCACCAAAAGCTTTCTCTGAGCTTGCTCTTTAGTCGGACAATGCCGGGGTGTCCTTCGTGTGCCGTCTGCAAAACCTGCCTGCGCTGTGCTCATCGAAAGTGCCTCCGTTTTCACAGCAGCAACGTGCTGCGGCGAGTTCACATTTGGCAGATTCGACACTTTGTGCTCCTTGGCCTTGTTGAGCAGACGGGACAGCGCGTCGGCGACTACATTCTCATCTCCTTTGACGTAGCAGGGCGTGTACTCGAACAGCTTCAGTCTGTCAAAGTAGCGACTGAACTTCGCGCTGCTCCTGCCGGTGCCGTGGCGGTTTAGAATTGTCGTCAGCGCTTGATGGTCTGTTCTCAAGGTGAAGTGGCGTCCCAACAGGTACTTTTCCCAGTGCTCGCATGCCCAGACGCATCCTAGGGCTTCACGCTCGTTAGCTGCGTATCTGCGCTCGGTGTCGCTGAGGGTCCGACTCGCAAAGGCGATCGGCACCTCCCGACCGTTCTGCAACTGGGACAAGTGGGCGCCGATGCCGACGTCTGAGGCGTCAGTAGTGACGAAAGTCGTCGCTGTGGGGTCGAAGATGTAGTTCTTCAATCCGTCGGCAACGAGCTTCTTCAGTGTGTCGAAACTCAGCTGGCACATCTGATCCCACTCGAAGTTGGCGTCCTTCTTGGTCATCTTCTGGAGCGGCTCAGCTAACTCGGCAAAGTCTCCGATGAAGTCGCGGTAGTAGCTGACCAACCCCAGGAAGGACTTCAGGTGCTTTTTTGATGTGGGTTCTGTAACTTGGGCAATTGCGTCCATTTTCTTTTGACTCGGCGAGATGCCCTCGCTGGAGATCACGTGGCCCAGGAAAGCGACTTCTTGGACGTTGATCCTGCATTTCGCCTTGTTCAGACGAAAGTCGCGCTTTTCCAGCTTCTCCAGCACCTTCCTCAGCCGGTCGTCGTGTTCGCTTTTCGTCCGGCCGAACACGAGAATGTCGTCGGATGTATAGTAGACGCAACCTTCGCAGTCGGCGAGCGTCTCCACGACTCTTCTCTGGAATGACGACGCCGCGTCTCTCAATCCCATTGGCATTTTCCTGTACTGGTAGAGGCCCAACAGAGTGATCGTCGTCGTCAGCTCTCTACTGCTCGCATTCAAGGGAATGGCATAATACGCCTTTCTCAAGTCTAGCTTTGAGAACTGCTTGGCTCCACTGAGCTCGACGACTAGTTCCTTGATATTCGGCAGAGGATGCCGGTCTGGCACCACAAACGCGTTCAGTGCCGACAAATCAGTGGTAATCCTCATGGAACCGTCTTCCTTGGGCACGGAGACGAGCGGGTGGGCCCACGACGAACGCTCGACTTTCTCCCATACCCCGCTGTCCTCCATCTCCTTGATCGCCTTGTTCACCTGTTCCCGTCTAGCCAGGGGGACAGGTCGCAATTTCGCTGCGCTAGGCGTCGCGCTTGGAGACAGCTGAATGACGTGGGTAGCGTCTGATACAGTGCCGATGTCGTCTTTGAGTAGCGCTGGGAAGTCGTCAAGCTCGGTGCTGCCTTCCTGTCGCACTGGCGCCACCTTGCTGCTGGCGTTGCAGTAAATGCTGGCGTCGAGTGGCCGTAGGAAGTTTCTTCCCAACACTGACGAGACGGGCCCTTCGATCACATGCACGTAGTCCTGGTGGATCTTGTCGCCCAGTTGCACTCTCGTCTCAAACATGCCGATGACTCCTTGGATTCGGCTGTTGTCGTAGTTGTAAAGCGGCGCAGCTCGCAGCAGTGGTCGCTCTGCAAACACATCCCAGTAGACATTGGCCGACAGCGTGGACGGTTGCGCTCCGGTGTCGATCTCCATGTCGACCCATTTGAAGTTGCGCTCGTTCGACATCTCGACGCGCTCGACCAATGGTCTTGATGGCGATGACTCAATTTGCCGCACTACTGCTGCGTCATCTGCCTTCTCACCAACTACCGTATTCGTTCTGTTTCGCTGCGGCCTCGAGGCTGTGCCTCTCTTGCTTCTGCAGTGGGCACTGAAGTGATTGCTACCGCCGCAGGCGTTGCACGTCTTGCCTTTGGCGGGGCAATTGGGCGCGCCAGACCGGTGGCCCGCGCGGCCACAACTCCAGCAGGTCGCTGCCTGCTCTGTTGACGGCGGCGGTCGTGGACTCTCTCCACTGAAGCGGCCACCTCGGCCTCGCTGGCTCGCGCCTCCGCCTCTTCTGCCGATGAAGCCGATGTGCTTTTTCTTCATCGCTTCGCAGTCGATGCGTGCTCTTTCTTCGGCCTGCATGATCTTGAAGATCTCCTTCAGGTCGACTTCCTTCAGCGCCAGCAGGCGCACTTGGGTGTCTCTGTTGTTGCACCCGCAGACCAGCCGAATCGCGATCTGCCTCTCGGCCGTTGGTCCGAAGTTGCAATCGGCTGCCAGGGAGCGCAGTGCCGTCAGGTACTCGTCAGCCGTCTCAGTCGAGCCTTGATCCCGCTGATTGAATTCGTAGCAGGCCGCGACTTCACTGACTTCGGGCTGGAACTGTTTTCTGACGGCTGCCGCAAATGTTGCATGGTCCATAGTCTTCCTAGAAGCAGCCACGGGGTTTGAAGCGAAGATGCGGTTACCCTCTGCGCCCAGGTGGAGCAGCAAGTAGGAGTTCTTCTGCGCGTCCGTCAGCTGCTCGGTCGGCCCCCTGCCAGCGTCGATGAGTTCGATGTACTGGTCGAAGAGGTCGATCCACTGGCGCAATGGCACGTGTGGCTCGCCGGGAGCATGCAGGAATTTCTCGATGCCCACCACGGGCAGCTTGGCTGCCGCAAACTCTCGCTTGTCCATCGCGCGCTCTCTCAGGTCACGCCAGTGATGTGACTGAGGCCGGTGGTTAGTCTAGGAAGAATTGTGAGTTGCAATTCTCGCACACTCTATTATCCTCGTTCACAATGTCAGTAGCGGCTTATCACGACGCAATTGTAATGTCAGTTATTCATTGTGGTTTGTGGTAGTCAGCGTCGGATACATCACACTGCTTGCTGAGTGTTGCTTCATTCTGTGTCACTGAAGTGTGATTATTCAATATTGGTATTGACTCTCTAACCCACATCTAGCAGCCATCTGAACTGGGCCCCATTCTTACACTGCTTGCTGAGTGTTGCTTCATTCTCTGTCACTGAAGTGTGATTATTCAGTATTGGTATTGACTCTCTAACCCACATCTAGCAGCCATCTGAACTGGGCCCCATTCTTACACTGCTTGCTGAGTGTTGCTTCATTCTGTGTCACTGAAGTGTGATTATTCAATATTGGTATTGGCTCTCTAACTCACATCTAGCAGCCATCCGAACTGCGCACCATTCTTACACTGCTTGCCGAGTGTTCCTTCATTCTGTGTCACTGAAGTGTGATTATTCAATATTGGTATTGACTCTCTAACCCACATCTAGCAGCCATCTGAACTGGGCCCCATTCTTACACTGCTTGCTGAGTGTTGCTTCATTCTGTGTCACTGAAGTGTGATTATTCAATATTGGTATTGACTCTCTAACCCACATCTAGCAGCCATCTGAACTGGCCACCATTCTTACACTGCTTGCTGAGTGTTGCTTCATTCTGTGTCACTGAAGTGTGATTATTCAATATTGGTATTGACTCTCTAACCCACATCTAGCAGCCATCTGAACTGGGCCCCATTCTTACACTGCTTGCTGAGTGTTGCTTCATTCTCTGTCACTGAAGTGTGATTATTCAATATTGGTATTGACTCTCTAACCCACATCTATCAGCCATCTGAACTGGCCACCATTCTTACACTGCTTGCTGAGTGTTGCTTCATTCTGTGTCACTGAAGTGTGATTATTCAATATTGGTATTGACTCTCTAACCCACATCTAGCAGCCATCTGAACTGGGCCCCATTCTTACACTGCTTGCTGAGTGTTGGTTCATTCTCTGTCACTGAAGTATGATTATTCAATATTGGTATTGACTCTCTAACCCACATCTAGCAGCCATCTGAACTGGGCCCCATTCTTACACTGCTTGCTGAGTGTTGCTTCATTCTCTGTCACTGAAGTATGATTATTCAATATTGGTATTGACTCTCTAACCCACATCTAGCAGCCATCTGAACTGGGCACCATTCTTACACTGCTTGCTGAGTGTTGCTTCATTCTGTGTTTTAGCGGCCCCGCTTAGCAGTGCGGGCCGCGTGTATCTCTCTCTCTGTGTGTGTGTTCGTGTCTTCTCGGCTTTGGCCATGACAAAACGCTCTTCCACAGACCGACTGCAAACCGACTCACTCAGCTAAGACTGACTAACACTGGCACAAGTGGGCGCGCAGCTAGGTATACGTGCGCGCCGCTCAATCGGCACAAAGCGAATCGGCGAAAAAGCTAATAGCGAGCGCCACGATGGCGCCGTGTAGGTATGCACACTCGTCTGAGCAGCACAGATGCGGAAGTTGGAGCAGACGCTGAAGCAGCAGACGGGCCGAAGCAGGGAGGGCGGCGCCTAGCCGACGGGAGAGTCCGAGTCCGTGAGAGCCTCCTTTAGAGACGCGAGGTACTGAGCGGGAAGGAAGTAGATCCAGTACCGACTGCCCTCCGTGTAGCTAGTACGGAAGCCCTGCAACGAACGCCCACTGGCGTGGCCCATCGCCGTTGCGACAATCGACAGTCGACGTACGAGCATGTGGTAGCCGTCGTGGTTGTCGATGGCGTCGCACTGGAGGTTGTTGACGTCGGATAAATCAATTAAGGAAAAATTTGCAGGGGGCTGCAAAAAAGGAGAATATGTGACACTCTATTGTTGAAGTCCAGTTTGAAAAGAAGTGGTATTAAGGAAAAATTTGCAGGTGGCTGCATAAAAAGGCGAATATGTGACGCTCTTGTGTTGAAGTCCAGTTTGAAAAGGAGTGGTATTAAGGCATTCCCCACTGATTTCTAGCCACTTTTTCATTGCAGCTGATCAACTTCAGTTTGAACAAACCATGTATAAAATCCGAACCAAACGCAGCAACAAGTCACATATTCGGCGTTTTTTGCGTGAGCAATCTCACTCAGTCAGCCAAGCCAGAACTCTCTCACGCATTGCCATTGGCCTGATACAGCCAAAGTTCTTGCCTAATCAATTGGTGCCTTGCTAAAATTTATGACATGTGGGTTGTTGACGGATGTACAGTTGGTGATGTATAGGTGAGGCGCACACACGTACTACAATCCATTCCCTTCTGGCATTCCACCCAATGACGCTGTTTGTACTACATTTGTGTACGTGCCTCCAGCCATTTGTGTAGTGCCTTAATGCGTGTGTGAGTGCTGCATGCGTGCGTGCGTTCGTGCGTGCGTGCTTGCATGGGTATGTGAGAGAGTGCATACATGCGAGCGTGAGTGCGTGCGTGCGTGTGCATGGAGTCATTTTCAGTTGCGACAATTTTCGCTGCACGTTTCCTTCCATTGTGAGCGAACACAAAAAAAGCCGAATATGTGACCTGTTGCTGCGTTTGGTTCGGATTTTATACATGGTTTGTTCAAACTGAAGTTGATCAGCTGCAATGCAAAAGTGGCTAGAAATCAGTGGGGAATGCCTTAATACCACTCCTTTTCAAACTGGACTTCAACACAAGAGCGTCACATATTCGCCTTTTTTGCAGCCACCTGCAAATTTTTCCTTAATACCACTTCTTTTCAAACTGGACTTCAACAATAGAGTGTCACATATTCTCCTTTTTTGCAGCCCCCTGCAAATTTTTCCTTAATACAGTGTTTTTTCGAAAGATGAAGGGGTTTCTGTAATTCAACGCATGCAAGCATGCACGCACGGTGCACACACAAACGCACGCTCGCATGCTCGCACGCACGCACGCACGCTTGCACGCACGCACGTACGCACGCACGCATGCACGCACGCACGCGCGCACGCACGCACGCACGCACGCACGCACACAGACGTTCACTGACATAGGTTCACACACAATGTACCTGTGACTGAATCGAACAAGGCAAAATTGAAGTAAAGCAAAGTACCAATAGCCTAGCAGACATACATGCGTGCATGCACATGCAGTTGTGCTATATTGCTGCGTCAGAGCATAGTGATGTAAAGTATGGAAATGATCGCCATGACTAGGCGGTCAACTTTTGTGTTTTGCCAAAGTGATCGGACCTACCCACATCAAGTTTCTTGTAAAGCAGCCCATTTGTTGGTGTGCGTGCGTGCGTGCACATCTGTAGTGCCATATTGGTTCGTCGGAGCATAGCGATGTAAAGAATCAAAATGATCTGCACGTGCAGGCGGTCAACTTTTGTGTTTTGGCCAAAGTGATCCGACCTACCCATATCGATATTTATCGATTATCCCGGAAGTGCAAATATTTTGGTGCGTCGGATCGTGTTGACTTCAAGGAATGAAATGTTCTACATCGAAGGGCGATCAACTTTATTATTGATGTTTAGGCCATTCGACCTAACCACATCGACATATCGCCAATTTCCGTTATCGATATAATGGAGGGAGGTATTTTGGTGCGTCCAATTTGGTCCAATTGTTGAAAGTAACACAAGTCATGTCATGGCGACCAACTTTCTCCTTTACAGCGAAGCGCTGCGATGTACCGTTAAAGCGCCTATACGGCACAAAATTTGTGGCCCATTTCCAAGAAAATCAATCGATAATCGGATAAAATCGGCAATATCTCGCGATCGAAACGCAGTGCACACAAATCCTTTGGCATGCAACATTGCCACCACTAGCCGGCTACACATACCAAGTTTCATCGAGATAGGCCCTGGCGTTCGCGAGCGGCGCTCCAAAAACCTGGCGGAGAACATGAAAAAAAAAAGCCGCAAAATTGGAACATTTTTGGAACTATTGACCCCTTACAGTAAAGCAAGGAAACGCGTTATGGCGCATTCGATGCCCCAGAAGAAGGCGGTTCATTTGCGCGATAACGCGTCGAAATCCGTTCAGGCAATCAAAAGTTATAGGCGATCGAAAATTCAAAAACCCGCATTGAAAAGTGGTCACATATTAGGGTTGTACGCTGACGCGTACACCCTGATTTTCGTCGTCCATTCTGCAAACGAGCGCTACGAAGTCTTCTTCCAAAGCCGAGCAAGGAAAACAAGAGCAGGCAAGACGACGAACGCTGCGACTGGATCCACATCCGCTGGAGCTCCTGCTTGACCTCGACGGTCACGTGCGTGTCCCTGGCGTCTTTGAGCCCCTGGATGGGCTCATTGGGCAGCGGTAGCTGAAACAGGCGTCGCCAGGGGACAAATTGGACGGCGCCGTGTCGAACCGCACAATTGGGAATCACGTCCACCGCGTCCGCCGGCCGTCCGTTCTCGATGATCTTCCTGTGTCGGCGCTGGCGACTCAGGCGGAACTGCGGAATCTGCTGCACCACTGAAAGACGCCGAGTGTTTGTCGTCGGTGCGCAGCGCAGAACGGCGCCCAGACGGCGGCGGCGGCGCACGCACTCCAGCGGTCCTTGTTCGTGGCCGCCTTGGGCGTGGTCTGGTTGGGCGTCGAAGACGTCGCCGCGCTGACGTCTGACGTCGAGGACGTCGCCGTGCTAACGTTGGACGTCGAAGACGCCGCCGTGCTGACGCTGGGCGTCGAAGACGTCGTCGTGGTCGGTTTGGGCGTCTTCGACGTCGCTGTCGTCGCCTCGTCCGTCGTCGCGTTTCGCATTGTCGGTGTCGATTCATCTATGGTTCTCGAGTTGAGCGCTGCTCTCTACGTACGCTTTTCCAATGCATATGGAACTTGACGCAATCTCAATGTACTGTACACAAAGTAGGCGCCGCACTGGATGGAAGGGAAGAGTTTAAAGGGGAATTGTAAGCATCGAATTCACTGCTGCGTGCCCGCCTGCGCATCTACAGGAAGTGACAAGGATTCCATTAGCGACACACGCGCATACTGGTACCTGTTCCGTTGTGCACAATGCACTGGATGAGAGGAATACAATACAATGGAATCAGTGTGTGGGCAGTACTAACCTGTACCTATGTACTTACGGACCGTGCACGCACGATTGACGCGTTTAGAAACAGGAAGCGGCACAAGCCCGGGAGCTGAATCAGCTCAGCTGATTGCCGTACGGCTACTCCTCGACTTGAGCGTGCAAAGGACAGGTCAGGTCGACGCCCCACCTACATACATGAGCAGCACGTCGCTTATTAGCGGTTGGCTGTGGCTGTGCGTGAGTGCTCGCCCTCGGGTAAGTCCAGCTGAGGGGTGGCGCACGGGCGGGTCCTGTCGAACGGCTGTGCACGGAACGGCGCACGCGCCTCCAAGGCAGGCGCTGTACCTAGTCGAGACGACAGCGCCGGACGCGTCGCCGCCAAAATTCTTCACCGTCGACAGCCTCACCGCTTTCTTCGACAACTCGTTCCGAGCCGATCCACCATACACGAGCCAACAGCCACGACGCCAATGCGGAACTCCGTTCCGCACCATCCAAGGACTGTCTGTTTTCAAGACGACTCGCGCCGGAACGAACAGCACATCAACCGGGTTCAGGCGCGCATCCGTCCAGTGCGCATGCCTATGGGGGCCGCGAGAAGGAAGCGGTTGAAGCTCGCCGCTCTGGACGCCGCGCCCGCCTTCTTCAGTCGCCACTCGCGCTCTGTCGCTGGTCTCGTTCTCAAGCAGCCTGTCGACAGCAGCAGCTGGGCAAGCAGCCTGTCGACAGCGCTTGACGTGTCGACCATCTCCAGTGCCGCTGACGACTCTGTGGGCCACTGGCACATGAGCAGGCACGCTGTCATCGTCATCGTCGCCTTCTAGATTCTTACACTGCTTGCTGAGTGTTGCTTCATTCTGTGTCACTGAAGTGTGATTATTCAATATTGGTATTGACTCTCTAACCCACATCTAGCAGCCATCTGAACTGGGCCCCATTCTTACACTGCTTGCTGAGTGTTGCTTCATTTTGTGTCACTGAAGTGTGATTATTCAATATTGGTATTGACTCTCTAACCCACATCTAGCAGCCATTTGAACTGGGCCCCATTCTTACACTGCTTGCTGAGTGTTGCTTCATTCTGTGTCACTGAAGTGCGATGATTATTCAATATTGGTATCTTTACTCCCTGTACCTTCCCTCTGCTTAAACCCACATCTAGCAGCCATCTGAACTGGGCCCCATTCTTACACTGCTTGCTGAGTGTTGCTTCATTCTGTGTCACTGAAGTGTGATTATTCAATATTGGTATTGACTCTGTGAACCCACATCTAGCAGCCATCTGAACTGGGCCCTATTCTTACACTGCTTGCCGGCCAGTGTTGCTTCATTCTCCTGTCACTGAAGTGTGATTATTCAATATTCGTATTGACTCTTTAACCCACATCTAGCAACCATCTGAACTGGGCCCCATTCTTACACTGCTTGCTGAGTGTTGCTTCATTCTGTGTCACTGAAGTGTGATTATTCAATATTGGTATTTACTTTCTAAGTCCCACATCTAGCAGCCATCTGAACTGGGCCCAATTCTTACACTGCTTGCTGAGTGTTCCTTCATTCTGTGTCACTAAATGGTGTGATTATTCAATATTGGTATTTACTCTCTAACCCACATCTAGCAGCCATGTGAACTGGGCACCATTCTTACACTGCTTGCTGAGTGTTGCTTCATTCTGTGTCACTGAAGTGTGATTATTCAATATTCGGTATTTACTCTTTAACCCACATCTAGCAGCCATCTGAACTGGGCCCCATTCTTACACTGCTTGCTGAGTGTTGCTTCATTCAGTGTCACTGAAGTGTGATTATTCAATATTGGTATTGAATCTTAATCGTACATCTAGCAGCCATCTGAACTTGGCACTATTCTTACACTGCTTGCTGAGTGTTGCTTCATTCTGTGTTTTAGCGGCCCTGCTTAGCAGTGCGGGCTGCGTGTATCTCTCTCTCCTCTGTGTGTGTGTTCGTGTCTTCTTGGCTTTGGCCATGACAAAACGCTCTTCCACAGACCGACTGGAGTCTGACTCACTCAGCTAAGAATGACTAACACTGGCACAAGTGGGTGTGCAGCTAGGTATAGGTGCGCGCCGCTCAATCGGCACAAAGCGAATCGGCGAAAAAGCTAATAGCGAGCGCCACGATGGCGCCGTGTAGGTATGCACACTTGTCTGAGCAGCACAGATGCGGAAGTTGGAGCAGACGCTGAAGCAGCAGACGGGCCGAAGCAGGGAGGGCGGCGCCTAGCCGACGGGAGAGTCCGAGTCCGTGAGAGCCTCCTTTAGAGACGCGAGGTACTGAGCGGGAAGGAAGTACAGATTGAGTACCGACTGCCCTCCGTGTAGCTAGTACGGAAGCCCTGCAACGAACGCCCACTGGCGTGGCCCATCGCCGTTGCGACAATCGACAGTCGACGTACGAGCATGTGGTAGCCGTCGTGGTTGTCGATGGCGTCGCACTGGAGGTCGTTGACGTCGGATAAATCAATTTTCGTCGTCCATTCTGCAAACGAGCGCTACGAAGTCTTCTTCCAAAGCCGAGCAAGGAAAACAAGAGCAGGCAAGACGACGAACGCTGCGACTGGATCCACATCCGCTGGAGCTCCTGCTTGACCTCGACGGTCACGTGCATGTCCCTGGGCGTCTTCGTAGCCCCTGGATGGGCTCTTTGGGCAGCGGTAGCTGAAACAGGCGTCGCCGGGGGACAAATTGGACGGCGCCGTGTCGAACCGCACAATTGGGAATCACGTCCACCGCGTCCGCCGGCCGTCCGTTCTCGATGATCTTCCTGTGTCGGCGCTGGCGACTCAGGCGGAACTGCGGAATCTGCTGCACCACTGAAAGACGCCGAGTGTTTGTCGTCGGTGCGCAGCGCAGAACGGCGCCCAGACGGCGGCGGCGGCGCACGCACTCCAGCGGTCCTTGTTCGTGGCCGCCTTGGGCGCGGTCCGGTCTGGGTGGCGTCGAAGACGTCGCCGCGCTGACGTCGGACGTCGAGGACGTCGCCGTGCTAACGTTGGACGTCGAAGACGCCGCCGTGCTGACGCTGGGCGTCGAAGACGTCGTCGTGGTCGGTTTGGGCGTCTTCGACGTCGCTGTCGTCGCCTCGTCCGTCGTCGCGTTTCGCATTGTCGGTGTCGATTCATCTATGGTTCTCAGTTGAGCGCTGCTCTCTACGTACGCTTTTCCAATGCATATGGAACTACGCAATCTCAATGTACTGTACACAAAGAGGCGCCGCACTGGATGGAAGGGAAGAGTTTAAAAGGGAATTGTAAGCATCGAATTCACTGCTGCGTGCCCGCCTGCGCATCTACAGGAAGTGACAAGTATTCCATTAGCGACAGGCGCGCATACTGCAACCTGTTCCGTTGTGCACAATGCACTGGATGAGAGGAATACAATACAATGTAATCAAGGTGTGGGCAGTACTAACCTGTACCTGATGTACTTACGGACCGTGCACGCACGATTGACGCGTTTAGAAGCAGGGAGTGGGTACGAGCCCGGGAGCTGAATCAGCTCAGCTGATTGCCGTACGGCTACTCCTTGACTTGAGCGTGCAAAGGACAGGTCAGGTCGACGCCCCACCTACATACATGAGCAGCACGTCGCTTATTAGCGGTTGGCTGTGGCTGTGCGTGAGTGCTCGCCCTCGGGTAAGTCCAGCTGAGGGGTGGCGCACCGGCGCGTCCTGTCGAACGGCTGTGCACGGTAGCGGGCGCACGCGCCTCCAAGGCAGGCGCTGTACCTAGTCGAGACGACAGCGCCGGACGCGTCGCCGAAAAAATCTCTTCACCGTCGCACAGCCTCGCCGCTTTCTTCGACAACTCGTTCGAGCCGATCCACCATGCACGAGCCAACAGCCACGACGCCAATGCGGAACTCCGTTCCGCACCGTCCAAGGACTGTCTGTTTTCAAGACGACTCGCGCCGGAACGAACAGCACATCAACCGGGTTCAGGCGCGCATCCGTCCAGTGCGCATGCCTATGGGGGCCGCGAGAAGGAAGCGGTTGAAGCTCGCCGCTCTGGACGCCGCGCCCGCCTTCTTCAGTCGCCACTCGCGCTCTGTCGCTGGTCTGTCTCGTGTAAAAAAAAAAAAAAAGCAGCTGGGCAAGCAGCCTGTCGACAGCGCTCGACGTGTCGACCGATGTCCAGTGCTGCTGATGACTCTGTGGGCCACTGGCAGATGAGCAGGCATGCTGTCATCGTCATCGTCGCCTTC
>JASAMY010000062.1:0-26505 GCA_030248085.1 Paralinhomoeus sp. GSCO2_6 | reverse complement strand
GTGTAATTATTGGGGGCCTAAATAAAGGGGGATAATCATAGGGTTTACGGTAGGTACATACGTTGGCTTGGCTTGACAGCTGCCTGTGTGGACGATCTCCCATCACCAGCCAGAGGTCAGCCCAAGTTCTCCGTGTACTGCCAGAGCAGAGTCTCAAATCTGAGTCACGTCGGCTTCCTGGAACAGTGTCCCTTCTGCTGGAATCACATGTTCGATGCCAACAACTATAGGATTAAGCTCGAGGGTGCCTTTAGTGAGCGTTTTTTTTTTGTTGGAGTGAAAATACATGTCAGTTGTGCCCGCCCACCACACAAGCATGTCACTGCGGGGAAGGGGATTTGTTGTACGTATGTCCCGAAGACCCATTTTGATAGATTTTAATAGATTTTATTTTAATTGATAATGATTTATCTTTTTAATAGAAACATTTTCGTTCATGCTTACCGTAAATCCCCCGTAAACCGAAAAATGAACGCACTGGGCGGTCATTTTTCAACTCATCCTCTACCCTGGGCGTTCATTGGAGGGGGGGGGGGGGGCGTTCATAAATTCAACCAGTAAAAATGGCGGACAACAATGGTGTGCAGAACCCAATAATTGATAGTTAAGCATGAAAATTGTGCGGTTATTGGTGCAAATCGCCTTCTGCAGCGGCTAAACAATAGCTGTTCTAGTGTGTACAGGCAATATATGTGCAGGACCCAAACGTAGAATACAGCGTGGCAATACCTGTTTTGATAAGCAAATCATTGCATAACTGTGTTCCAAAGCACACCCCTGTGCGTTCATTGGAGAGTGGGAGTTTATTTGTTCAACCTACCCTCAACCCTGCGCGTTAAATGGAGGGGAGGGGGAGTTCCTTGGAGGATTTACGGTAGAAAGTAAAGTTCCGAAGCCGTAGTATCCGCAGAAGCCGCATGAAGCTGAAATCATCTGTCTTGGAATTGCTGTAAACGTTTGTGAAATTCGTGAAACATTTGTGAATTGTAAAACAGTTCAACATTGAAACGTCATCTTTAGAAGAGTTCGACATAGTCTGTCCCGATGGAAGATTGAAGAAGTTTCGAGCGATGGAGCTAAAGGGCGATGAGGATGGTCATATCACAAAGTACTGCACGTCTTTCATTGCTTGAGAAATGGTGGAAAACAACACAAGTTACTGTACGTTGAGGGCAGCGTATGGCTTAGTGGTAGAGAATCCTCGACCTCTTGCGCGCTCAGGTCCGGGTTCCATTCCTGACGGAGCCATTAGATCGAGGACTTCCCACTCAATTGATTTTCTCATGCCGTCGCTGCCCTAGATTACAGATGACTTTCTTCCAACGAGTGTCTTTGGCTAATTATTCGGCTCTAGATGGGAAAGCGTCATGCAGATGGGTATGCTATCTGGCCATTGATGGCCTCCTAGCGTTGCCCCTAATCCAATAGCATGTGTACTGTATGTTGAAGTTTTGTACAATCTTATCGGTTGCATAAACACCAGGCAAGGACCCTTCAGCATTCTCTGCCATTCGATTCAGTTGCCTCAACAAAAACTGCGTAGAATACTTCGGGGCTGGCTACTCGGCACAGGCGTATGACGAGGACGACCACTACAGATGGTATTTTGGTGTCATTTTCATAGTAATAATTCACAATAATCGCAGGTAAATCGACCATTAAATGGCGAAAAAGTGACCAAGATTTTGACAGCAAAGTTAGCATTACTACCATTCGAAAACCTCCAATAGTGCCCAAAATAGAGCCGTCTGGTAAACAGAGGTTGAAAGAATCGTGCCCGGGGCACTATTGGAGGATTCACAAAATTGCAGTTGTAAGGTGAACCTTTCCCTTGCAGGTACAACTTCTATTCGAGTGCCTTGCAAGAGAGCTTCTCGCCGGGCGCCCTTTCGATGAATCAGAACAGCAGAGTATGGATGAGTCACCGCTTTCAGTATAGTCATTTGGAAGTCGTTGTCTGCCAGACTGACGGCTTTGAGAGAGGCCATCCGAGTGGCACTCTGTTGATGTCCATTGCGATTGCATCTGTGTACTTGCTTGCGTGTAACATGTGATCAACAGCAAGAACTTTGATCCTATTGATGAATTAAAAAAAATGCGAGTGTGGGAATAAATGAAGTACCGTAAATTCGCCAATGAACGCCCTGGGCGTTCATTTTCTCCACCCACCCACTTTCTACCCTGGGCATTTATTGGAGGGGGTGGTGTTTATTGGAGGTTAACGATCTTTGGAGGATTTACAGTGTGCATAGTCTTTACCACGATATGTACCACTATCCTTTAATGTACGGTATATGTACCTAACTGCACTTTAGAGCACAGTTATATGCAATGATTTGCTGGTCAAAACTGGTATTGGAACGCTCTGTTCCATGCTTTGGGTCTGTTCAATGGTTTTGTTGCCCATTGCTATTGCATATGCATAGGTATGCACACTCAGGGCGTTCATCGTGGGATATGCGGTGCACTGTACATGGTATTTACAACCAATGCACCAGCGCAACCAATGCAAAAGCATATAGGTAGTAGACATTATTTTTTTTGAGAACCCGCTGCGACGAACACTTCGCTTCAGCTGCTGCGCAAAATCCAGCAGTTGAAACATTTACAAGGCATAGCAAAGAGCGTCTCTCGGCTAAACAAATCGATATCCGTGCCAGCAATGCACTTGCTGTCCAATGCACTGGCCCTATTTGCGTCATTACCTGCAGCATAACGCGAACAATTGATTCATGCCTTCACTTGCAACAGGCAGTCCCATTACTCACAAGGTTATATCTTTGGTGTTCTTTGTTGCGGAGTGCATAGCCTGCCAAGGAGGGGGGCTGCCTGCCATGCAGTCTTTGCTCTTTGGAGAGTTTGTCGTGTCGAGCCTTCTGGCTCTGTCTATGGGTGGCTTTGGTATGGTACTTTCAATGTGCATAGAATCGCTAGCTGTGTTTTTACCGCATTCGAATCGCGTTTTAGTTGCATTTACTAGTGTTTGAGAACTTCGGGAAAATGATCCGTTTGCTTGTCGTTTCCTGTTTAGACTGTGTGAAAGACGGTTGCAACCGTCGCAAAGAGTGTCCGGGGGGAATAGTGCAGATTCGCGTTTGCGGTGAGTATACTTGTAATTTTTCTTTTCTTTTTTTTTCAGTGGAAATCAAAACACCCAACAACAAAGAAAGCGTTAGCTTGTCGAATTGACTGGACAATTTGAAATTAAAAGTGTTAATGCAAACACGAATAAATGCCATATTGATATCTAATGCGCCACACAATCCATAAATGATTAGGCCATGTCACACAAGGTTTCCGAGCAGTTCAGAAGCGGCTCTCCCTCAGTGTCTCAATTTACAGTTCCTTACACAAATGTAATAAACAAGCCTTTTTTTGAGTCTCTTGTTTATGAAACAAAATAGTAAAGAACTTTTTCCAATGCCTTGCTTTGACTGGGTACTTAATGTAATGCAGACCTCATTTCCAGAGTCGTGCGGCTTTGCAAGAACACCGCTCCTTTCAGCGCACTGCATGACCGCCTTGCCGGAGCCTCAAGAGGGCCAAAGAGCCTTCCAAATTTACTGTCAGCGCCAGCTACCGAACGTGACCGCAAGCGAACTCTTTGCCCTTCGACAGAGAACGTATTGGAGCTACCAGTACGTGGAAGACGCACATCAACAGCCCCTAATGCTCCGAGGGAGCTTCAGTGAGTGCGGGCGCTGACCAGACATTCAGTATAAATCATACAGTTTGTAAATACTATGCCAGTGTAGGGTATACATGTATTTGGTTTAACTCTTGCTACTCAGGTAGAGTTGGGCGCGTATTTTTTCAAACGTATTTTTTCAAGAAAATACACGTATTTTTTTGAAAAAATACGTCGCCGCCTGTATCTTATTTTTAAAAAAATACAGTCGTAGTCGTAATCGTAAGGTAGTAGTCGTAATTTTGAGTCGTAAGCCTGTATTTTGTTGAATCAACCTACAATAGATAATAAAACATTTGCTGTTAATCAATGTACCTTTCATTGAACAGCATATATGAGAGTTGTGTAGTGGGTAGACTTACCACAAGACGATTTGTTTGACATCACATTATTCTTACGATGCTTAGCTTTTGCTTACGTTATGTTTTGGATGCAGCGGACGCGAACCCAACAATTGGTTCTGCTAGCTTTTGCTATTGTTAGCTCGTCGCGTTCTTAGTGTCGCGTCGACCTGCTTCGCGTTCTTGGATGCGTGCCCCCCATTTCTCACTTTGTTGGATGCCAACCAAATCTCTTGGTCGCTCATTACTCCGCTTACGCACCAGACCACTCACCCACACACTCACCTCACACCCACACACACGCACGCACAAACACTCCTACTCGTCTACTTGCGTGCTTGCACAGTTTTACAGCGTTCGACCTACTTTATGTACCGATTTTTAAGCTTTGGACACTTCGCTGATGGCTTACTATGATGTACGGTACCTGTACATACATACTCTAAAAAAATACAAAAGGTACGTATTTTTTTAAAAAAATACCGTATTTTTAAAAAAAATAGGCTAGTCCAAAGTCAAAACGTATTTTTCCCACCTCTATACTCAGGGTACTATTGTATCTTAGCATGTAGCACCCGGTATGGTATTTGGTTTGGTGTTAGTATGGTACTCATTATGGTATTACTACAGTACTTGGTACAGTATTACCTGGTATGGTATTGCTACAGTATTTGATGCAGTATTCCTACGGTACTCAGTATGGTATAACTATTGAAAAGTTGATGAAAAAGTGGCGCATGGCGCACTGGGAATTAAACCCACGTCTCTGGATTACCGGTCCAGTATTACTATGGTACCCGGTAAGGTATTACTATGGTACTCAGTACAGTATTGCTCGCGGTTGCGGTACTCACAACTCAGCAGCACAATGCCAACACTTTGTTCCAGACACGTTCCGATTGAATTGTGGGGAACACGGCAGGTATGTTCGAGCGTTTGCTATCAAAGGAGACGAGAATGGCTCGATCTCCGAGTGAGCACAGCCACATTTTTCTTGTTTGAACCACACGTGCTGTTTCACTACCTAGCGTTGTTTAAACATTCAGTTGCTTGAACGAGCATTGTCAGCGGCGTGTTGGTTTTGAATACTCTGCTCAAGTGTTCGAACCCGGAAGCCACTACAAATGGTTTGTTTCGCGGAACCACAGTGCTGTGCAGTGCACGCTCGCATACACAGGTACCGTAAACCGTCTAATTAGCCCCGTTTGCGATAATGCTTAGAAGAAAGGACGAGGGATATTGTATGTAGAAGGGGGGGGGGAAGGTTGGTAAAGTTACGGTGTGCATACTATTGTGCACAAAAAATTCCGAGTCTTCGCTTGGCGTGATGAAAGCGTGTTTTTGCAGGATTGGATTTTATTCAAGCGATTTGGGCGACCCTTTCTCACGAGGAGCCATTTCAATCAGACGCAGTAGCCACCTTTGGTTTGACAGACGGTACAATGGCCGTGACCTACAAAGGCCCGTCTGTGACACCAATGGCGCCTGGGACATGCTGAGCAACATTGTTTTTGCTTACGTTATGATGTCGATCGTTTCAACCTGTGGTGTGGGATCTTCCTAGATGTTGGCAGTTGCTATTCTGAACGTTGTGTCGGCAAGTTACAGACTGTGTGGCTTGCAAGAAAAAAAGTAGAAGATGAAATTCGATTTCTTTTAGAGTTTTTTTTCTATTTTAACGTGTCAACGTGGGGAGGGCACCAGCAATGGAACATTTCGCAACCTATCGTTTATTCCTTCGTTTGTTCGTAAGCGCAGATACCGGAAACCTTACAATTAGCCCCCTGGGCGCTAATTGTTTCATTGGAGACGTATGAGGGGGTGTTAGTATAAAAGGTGGCTAATAAACTGACAGTGGTCTAGGGAGTGGATGTGATTATATTGCGGCTTACTAAAGAGAAGCTAATTAAAGGGTTTACGGTATCTGAAGCCGGGACAAAGGAGAAATGCAACTCTGCGAAATCACGTCTAACAAATCAACGCCTTGCATTGCGGTATCGAATGCCGCTCTCCAAAACGCATATGACGCAACCGATAAGTGCACCACCCAACAAGAGCACGAACACACCAAGCAGCTGAAACGGATTAGAATGTCTAATAGTACCCCAGGGACACTACTGTTTAAGAGGGCGTCCATGGCAAAATCGACCACAGATTTAAATAAAAAAATAGATTTCCTTTAAATTGTGACCAAAAGGTACCCCCATAGGCACTGTGTGGCATGCCACATTTCGTTTGGCTCAAAGCCGTGTTAAGTCTAAAATATAATTTTTTTAAGTTTGCGTCGAAAATTCGGAGCCTTGGACGCGCCCCCCATTCTTTGGCCCATTTCTCACGTTTGCTCACCGGAATCGGAGGTTCCCATATGTGCCTACATAGTAGACACCTGCCACTTGGTGGTAGCACGTGCATTCGCCATTACGTCCACCCAGCTGGCGGCAGGTGGAGTGCAAAATGGCGAAAGAACAAAAGGTCGAAAATTTGCCTGCGCACGATGGATTTTTGAGCTTTATGTCTCATTCGATAGCGTATGAATGGACCTATCTGGGGTCCAAAATTTATGCCTGGCATTCAATCTGCGCAAGAGTTATGGCCGAAAAACCTCATTTTCAGCCATTTTTTTTGTGGTTTTTCGCCATTAACTTTCCTAAAATCAGTAGCAGGCTTTCCAACTTTCATCTGCGTTGTGTCTCTATGGGCCCCCTACATGTATCGAGCCTCGCTGAAAATTGACAATTCTCATGCATTTTTAAAGATTTTTGTAACTTAAGAGTCTCGCCACAATTATATGCCAGAACAAAACTAAGGGTCCAGCGTCAGCGTTTCCAAAGCGGTCAGCGCTTAAACTGACAATCTACACATAGTGCACTATTGTCCTTTAGCTGTACGTTTGGGCAGCGTCCAAATACGCGACACGCAGCCGACAAATTCCATGGTACATTCTAAGTACACTAAAAGCGCACTATGCAATGTAGATGCAAACAAGCAGCATCAAGCAACATTGCAAACGTTGTACATAGCTCATCAAGTACATACCACAGACTCTCTAATTAGCCCCCCCCCCCCACTCTGCAGGCCTCTCAGTTTATGAGCCCCCCCCCAGCTCCAGTTGAACTAGCCCCTTCTAGAATAAATTAAACAATTCCCTCCCTACCTCCTTGTGTGTCAATTTGTTACACCCTTCAATTTGTATGATTGTCCGGCCTCCACCTGCATACAACCCAAACGAAATATCGAGCTTTACGTACCAAATGGCTAATTGGAGAATTAATGGTATTTTGCACTGAACGAAGAGCCTATATGTAGTCGCTGTATTGAGTTTGGACGTGCTGCAGTCAAGCTTGGTTAAAAGTCATTCACTTTTTGAGAATGTTGGAGCACTATCCCAGCGAAAAAAAACGCAAAAGTTGTGCAGTAGTGAGAATCGAATGCCCTACCCTCAGGGAGGTTGCCTAGGGTATTCGGCCCAGTGCCTTAGCCAAAATGTTCGAATTAAATTTTTAAATTATGCAGTATTTCCCAAAAGTTGCTGTATTATTTTTTTTCAGGGACCTTTTGTGATGTGGAAGCATTCTCTCACTGAGTAGGTTTATATGGTTTGACACACCAAACATTTTTGGACAAATTTGACAACGTTTTTTTTTCTACAAAAATTCCAATTGAAAACACTATTTCTTAAATGTGTTCTTTAATTGCACAGGCCTTGCCTTGCGACAGTGCTGTGACATGCTTTGGACCCGCCTTTACGTATGTGGAGTGGTGAACTCCATGTATTAAGGAGCAATTGTTACAACCATGCCCACTCAACACTGCATCCTTACCTTGAACCCCATGGTCTGTCACTGTATTCGTGTATACACGTACAAGTTTTGCTGTGTACAATAGGGTCTGTGAGCGTGTATTTGCTGCTCTTCAACGGTCCTAAATTACTTATGTTGCCTATGCAACACCTGTGAGATGGCATGTGAAACTGCAATTCACAATTGCCCTAAATCTTTAAAAATGCATGACAATTGTCAATTTTCAGCGAGGCTCGATACATGTAGGGGGCCCATAGAGACACAACGCAGATGTAAGTTGGAAAGCCTGCTACTGATTTTAGGAAAGTTAATGGCAAAAAACCACAAAAAAATGGCTGAAAATGAGGTTTTTCGGCCATAACTCTTGCGCAGATTGAATGCCAGGCATAAATTTTGGACCCCAGATAGGTCCATTCATACGCTATCGAATGAGACATAAAGCTCAAAAATCCATCGTGCGCAGGCAAATTTTCGGCCTTTTGTTCCTTCGCCATTTTGCACTCCGCCTGCCGCCAGCTGGGTGGACGCAATGGCGAATGCACGTGCTACCACCAAGTGGCAGGTGTCTACTATGTAGGCACATATGGGAACCTCCGATTCCGGTGAGCAAACGTGAGAAATGGGCCAAAGAATGGGGGCGCGTCCAAGGCTCCGAATTTTCGACGCAAACTTGAAAAAATTATATTTTAGACTTAAAACGGCTTTGAGCCAAACAGAATGTGGCATGCCACACAGTGCCTATGGGGGTACCTTTTGGGCACAATTTAAAGGAAATCTATTTTTTTATTTAAATCCGTGGTCGATTTTGCCATGGACTCCCTCTTAATATTTGGACAACCAGGGCACTATTGGAAAGGGTTACTATTTGAGGACTACTGTATACCTGTGTTATGACGAGGTTGTTGCTTTGAAAGAGCGCTTCATCTTCACACTCCACGGTAGACTGTTTGAGTTTATATTTAAGCAGTACAAATTCAGCGGTTGCCTAAAATTAAATATATGTATGCGATAAATGCATAATGCATACATCCGACGAAGTCAAATTAAGCAGATAAATTAAAACTGTTCATGCCATTTTTTTAATAAAGTATTAAAACAAACCTGCATTGCAATCAATGAAGTGTTAAACTTCTCCAACAGATTCTGACTAGGTGCAAAAATCCAACTGCGATACAGAAAGTGATCTGAACCGGCTGGCGTGTACAAGTCGAGTGAGCAATGCTCTGAAGAGAAAGAAATAATAAATTCGGTTTGCAGCTGTTTGTACAGTTGTGCTAAGGCGTTCGATTCCAATACGGAAGGTGCGCAGTTCAATCCTCAGCATGGCAAGACTGCAAAAAGCAGAAACCCGCTTGGGCAATCGGCTGACGCAAAAAAAAACGATGTCCCCTGATCGCAGTTCTAATTGCGACGATCGGTCTTGTATAGAACGTGATCCCCAATTCGTCTGAGACTTCGATCCCAAACTCTCAAAAAAAAAGAAAAACACCGAAAGATACGCAGCTCACTTCGTGCGATGTCCTGAATGTTCAGGCTGGTATCCACGGTGACATATCCGCCGGCCAGCAGGTGGTCTTCCAACTCGCTGGCAGAGTTAACCACGTCGGGAGGATGCAGGGACAGCGACTCGTTTAGCAAGGCGAACTCGCGCCCCGACTTGGCGTGTACCAGGCGGAAAAACAGGTTGCCACTCGTGGCAGTCACGAATTTCAAGTGGCCGGATTTCAAACTGGCAGCCAGCGACTCCAAGTCCGTGAATTGCGGTATTTCTGACAATTCAGAGGAGTGTTTCTACAGACTACCGCAAACCTTATAATTAGCCCCCCCCCCTCCCCCGGGGAAATTCTTTAGGGGCTAAATAAAGGGGGGCTAATGAACTGGAAGGGTCCATGTGTGCGGAGGTTTGTTGTGGGGTTCTGTCGTATTATGGGGTTCTTTACAGGAAAATACACTGTTCACATACGTTGGTACATTCTATGTAACACACTCTCACACCCTCTCACGCACACATATGTAGGACTTGCGATACATTGCGAGTCATAGGACTCGCGAGTCAAATGCAAACACCAAACCCGGTGGCTTCAGCATAAACTTGGTCAGGATGATTCCTTGAAAGAGGTTCATGACCAGGGAGCACAACAGTCCAGCCATACCAATATGGATCTTGCGCGTAAAGCTGTCCGCAGGCACGATGCGAAGATATCGCAGGATTTGCGCGAAGAGAAGCAGACAAGAAAACGTTGCGAGCAATGCCGCCATAAGGCCGAGGGTAAACACTGTAAACACCGACAGAGATGACGTCACCAGGTCGCGTTTTCCTTTCATTGTCGTGAAAGCGATCTTGTCGGACAGCACGGGATAACCGTACCGAACGAATGGCGTTCGCTCGTTAAGTAGGAACCAAGTTGCGCTCGTTGTGTCGATCCGAGGCAGCAATGGAACACCGGATGTTGGTACTGGTGCTAATTAGCAAATTAATTATGGCAACTCGATTTATTTGCGCGGAAATTGGTGAATGGTAACTGGGATCCAGCATCGATGACGGACGCAAGCAATACACACAGCACGTACCACATTTGCATTTGAGACTGCATAAAAACATTTGTCACTGGTTTGTGATGTGATGGGGGTAGAGGGTTGGAGATCTACCTACCGTAAATCCTCCAATACAACCCCCTCCAATAGTGCCCCCGGGGGTAAGGGGTATGTTGTGCCATGTGCTTTTTATTGGCAAAAATATAGTGGTAGGTACATTTATATCGTGTATACACACTACTACTAACCAATAATAGTACTAAGATTCAGCAACTATTAACGGTAAATCAACCATTAAATGTGGAAAAAGTGATCAAAATCAACGAAAAATCGGCAATTTTGACAGCGAAACTAGCATTACCATTCAAAATTTTTAGGTTGAAATAATACACGCGCCCCCCCCCCCCCCTCCAATAGTGCCCCCCTCCATAGTGCCCCTGTGTAAAAAATAGTGCCCCAGGGGCACTATTGGAGGATTTACCGTATGTATCTCGTTATCTGACAACGTTTCTTCCTTCAGATCACTGATTAATGTGCCTATACTATTTTAGCTGTTAGGCGGTCAGCAATGAAGCAATGAGGAGACTGAGTAAGGCAGTAAAGGACTGCTGTAAGGGTTGTTGGCGTGAGTCCCAGTTCCAATTTCCAACACAGTTTGTACTTGTAATTTAGTACTTCTATAGTCAAACTATAAGCTTCAAGATTCAACTGCTGCCTCATTTGGCTCTGCACCATTCCCACCGTCCCAGTGGCGTCGTCCCCGAATCTGCCCCACTCTACGTGTTCCAGGGGCACGAGACAGTAGTTGAGGTTCAGGAACTGTAGAACGAATCCCAGGATCTCGTTGTCCACTCCCGGGAACGGACAGGACTCGTCCGGCAGGAGCGTTCTCAGACCGCAGGCGTTCGTGTAGGGACTGAAGACCTTGGTGCCCACTCTAAAGTCAGCGTCATCACAAGAGGACGTCATCCCAGAAGGCTTTGCCATCCCGAGAGAAATCGATGTACCTAGACGCTCAACTACTGTTGAGCACGGACAGACAATTCTCGGACGCACACGAAGCGCTGGAAAGAAACCGATCCGTTTGCTCAATATTAGAGAGGCGACGTGGAAAGCTCTATTCAAGCCAATGCAGCGCAGCTACCACCCCCTCCCCCCCCCCCTCACACCGTCACCTCTATAGAACACGTGTAGGGGTGTTGTCAGTATTTGCGTTTTGGAGGTGGGAGGGGGGGGGGGGAGGGTGTTAGGAGGGAGTGGTGTAAAGCAAAGGAGAGCGTGTTAGCCTTTCAAAGTGGTTTCCAATATCCACAACACAGTGGTTTTGCTGTAAGAATCGCATCGCTGGACATGATAAAGACCTGAAATCACCTGAGGAGCTGGTATGTAGGTAGTGTACTACCCTAGCACGATGTGCGTGCATGAGTGCAAACTGACACGCAGACTCGTCTGAGCGTCGTAGGTTTTCTACGTCTTTGGCTTGGGTGGGTGGGTAGGTACATAGGTAGGTGGGTAGGCAGTCACTATACATAACATGTATGTACCCTAGACGCCCTAGTTGGATGGACGCAGCTACCTACTAGGTACCAGTACGTAGTATAGGTAGGCTCCATGTATGTATATGCTCGCACAAAATGGGTGAATTAATTCCATGGACCCCATGTAAAATGGATTTCAATTACATATATATGTACACAAATTGGCTGTGGTTTCTTCTCACTGCATACTGTGAAAGCAACTCTAACAGCATACTGCGTAGCCTGGCTTTATTTCACTGCTAATGCCCTTGGAAAAATGGGAATTCAGACAATAGCGATTTTCATGATAATTCTGCCGACTTGTTGTTCTGGTAGGTGCCACTGTGTATTATTTTGCAGTTTTTTTTTGCCGCATGTCAATGCGGCACATTAAGTCAAAGCAATATGGAAGGTACATTGGGTACGTAAATGTTTCAAAAACTATTTATATGTGCAGGCATGAGTTTGCTGCACATTGCGGTGGTCTCTTTTCTCAATTGTCAATTGTATCAATAGTAGCAACAACTTTGACAACGCTGTCTTTAGCGCAGCTCACCAAAATATCTCCGGTTGAGTTGCTCCACTTAAAAGAGAACTGCGGTCGGCGCGACTTTGCTCCGGACAGAGTCCCCAGGCTGGCCATGGATCAACAAGTCTTTTACCGGTGCTTTGCTTTTGTCACCTGACTGGTCTCACCACCACCACCAGCCTCACCATCCATTTGTTTTGCTGCATACCGTAAATTTTCCAATAGTGCTCTCCGGGGCACTGTACTTTAAACCTTACCTTACCCAGGGCACTATTGGGGGGACACTGTACTTCCAACCTTGTCTGAGCCTGAGAGGAGGATATACGGCATGCTTTGAATCCTATACTTCCTATACTATCCTATACTTATAGTTGCGTTCGCTCCCTGCTGTGGAGTGCGGTATTTGGATTTTAAGACAAACACACAGTTTTAGGAACGTTTGTAATTGCGCTTCTGTGCTGAGCAGTTTTCGTTTTTGTGTGTGAGAAAAGTGAGAAGTTTTTGATGAGCAACTGGGGTGGGTGGGGTTTTTGTGGGGGCAGCGTACAGTGCATCAACCACACACACAAAATGATGATCAACATTGTGGGTTTTAGTCAGTTTGTAATAGTTTTTAAAAGTTGATCCAAATGGTTAGGTAGCCATATATATTCTTAAATCTCACATTCTTGTATTCTCAAATCATATTCCGAAATCTTTCTCAAATTCAGTGAATCTGGAGCTGAGATCGTCACGGAGCCGCCAGTCAGTTATGAACCGCCAGTGCAGAAGGTACTGTGATTTTCGAATGCCATGTGACTGACTGACTGATTGAATTTAGACTGATCAAATTGTGTTCCGTTTTCTGTGCATAAGTTCGATTCCCAAAAGTTGTTGTTTGGTTGTGTCTTTACGTGTGTTGCCTTCCACACAATCTAAACTTAAACTTTATTTTTGACGAATCGTAAAATATAAAAAAAAATGCACTGTAGAACGGTCAACTACACTCGCGAAACAGGTGGCCGGTGAAGGGGCGTCGCTGGCCCTGGACAAGCAGTTCCCATGGACGGTGGCCATTGCGAGTGCAGACAACGGCTCCTGTGAGTGCAGCAACTATACAGTGCTTTCTCTAATACAAACCTGCTTAAACTACAAGAGTATATGTAGCTGTCGTGCAAATTATATTTATGCATTTTACATTTTACAATTTGATACATCGAGGTCTGCTGAGGCCTTGCTTTGTAGTTAGTCTGTGCAGTTATTGCAACACATACATAGCTACTCCATTCAACAGTGTTAAAATACAACAAACACAACAGTAATACAAATGAATGTGCTACAGGTATGTAAGTTATGGTATGCATTTCTAGTTAACATAAAGACATTGGGAGTGTTTATTCTCAAATGAGTGTCTACTGTCCAATGCCCAGACTGGTGAAGTTCTTCAGAAGCAACCAGCCTTATGTATTTAGATTATTAACTGACAAAATAGTGTGCCATTTCAACATTACCAGGCAAGCGACATACAGCCTTGCAGGTGAAATCCCCCTCTGCGCAGGAACGCTGATCTCAGACCGGCATGTGCTCACAGCTGCACACTGTTTCATCGATTTCGCAGACTATTCCATCTGTCTTTCAAGAGTGGATTCAAATCTGACGTAAAACTTTGGTTTGACTTTGAGGCCCAGTTACAGACTCCTGACCGAATGGGGAGAAGGTGGGGGAGGTGGGGGGGGGGGGGTTAATGGCCCGGGGAGGATGTAGAAAGCTGGATAATTTACAGTAGCGTCTGTCAGTTCAGATTGCAAATTCAAGAGAGCGCAAATGCGTCTCAGTTCTTCATTGGAAAGGTAGACGCATGTGCGGCTAGGCGAGCAGGCATGAAGGAACTGCTGGTTCATGACATCTACACAAGGGGCAGTGCAAGGTGCTGTTTGTTGCCTCTGCCTCTGCCTCTGCCTCTGCCTCCGCTCACACGCGTATCCAGGGAGGGCAAAGGGACAAGTGTCTCTCCTCATATGGCTAGAGTGCTTCCACCAGATTTATCAGCGACGTTGACTAGAATATTGTAGTTTTAGCAAATATATGTACATCTTCTATGGTACCTAAAAAATTTAACTTCCAACCAATAGGTTAAGCCGCCCTCGGCGCTATTGATGGCAATGATAAAGCAAGTTTGAATAACCTGGATATCTCTTTGTCTTGTCCAGTAGAGCCAAACCTGGATACGCCCCTGTCTCTGTCTCTACACGCTAGACGAGTTTCACGAGTTGTACAATATTAAGAACGGCTGATTCTTAATATTGGTATATTCGCTTTAATACATTTGTTTTCCCCGATTTTTCAAGCTTGTTTCGCAAAGTGCTAACACCATGTTGCACGTTTTCTAGCTTTTTTTTGCCATGCAGGCAGTGTGCAGCATCCGACGCATTTGCACTGTACGTATACTCGCACCACGACAATCAATCCTTCTTCCTGTCCTAGCCTCAACTACGTCCATTGCCAAGGCGACATCGCGATCGCCGAGCTGTCAGAACCGATCAGCAAGGAAGAATGGGCTGCTAAAACAGCCGTGCCGGCTTGTCTGCCGAGCGCCACCCATACGCTGGGCTCGGACCTTTTGGCGGCCGGATGGGGCGTCCATCACAGTGAGTAAACGGTTCTAGAACACGTCAGCTGGCAGGGCAAATAGAATCTACCGTAAATCCCCCAATGAACGCCCTGGGCGTTCATTTTTCAACACACCCTTTACCCTGGGGGGCGTTAATTGGAGAGGGGGGCGTTCATTGGAGGGGCGGAGCGTTCATTGGGGGGGGGGGCAGTTTCTTACGACACCGACATTGGCCGATGCACACTCTAGTGTACAACAAACGCGTCTCTGCAAAGGTGTCGGCAGCGTATGGCGTGGTGGTGAAGAATCCCCCTCTTGTGCGCACCGTTCTGCGTTCGATGTTTGATGGATCCACTAGAAACGTGCATTTTCAAATCAACCACGGATTTGCTCGCGCTGTCGCTGCTCTGGATTACAGCTGGCGTTCTTTTGAGTGTCGTTAGGTATAATTCTGTGTGCCCTAGACAAGAAGGCGTCATTGAGATGGGTATGCGATATATGGGCAATTGAAGGCCCCCTGGTCCTTTGTCTCCTGGTCCTGGCCCCAATTGAAGGCAATTGAAGGCCTGACGTTGCCCCCTGGTCTAAAAACAAAAACAAGTGCAAAGTTTTTACAATTTGTTTCGGTTCAGCGGAGCAACACGGAGACAAAGTCAAATATAAAGATACTCATCGCAAGGACATGCGATTCGCTCCACTGCTTCTCATGAACAAAACCACTTGTGTCGACAGGTTTCTCGACGAGTACAAATCAACCGAGAATGTGGCCACCTTGGAGGACAAGATCTGCACTCACGAACTACCGTATGAACTAAATAACGTAGCGAAATTGTAAATGTCTTTATAGGTAAGGACTTCATAGGTCAGAGTAAGGGCAACTAAAACGCATGGCACGTCTGTGTAACAGCGGTCAAACCGCTAGAGACGCGTTTACATGTAGTCATACCGACGTCATACAAGGTTCATTTTGGAACGTTCAGTAGAAATGAGCTCTCTTTCCAAACAGATTGTTTTAAATTTATTAGGTATTTAGCATTTTAGCAATAATGTGTGCAGAGGCGACAGCGGGACTGGACTCATGGATTCGTCTATAGACAGCACTGGCAAGATGTTTAAAGGTAGATTTTTACAGATAGATTTTTGACGGTGGATTTTTAAAGGTAGGTAATGAATGCCTATGCAAACGTAGGGTACAGTACAATCTGTTGCCCGTCCCCCAAATAGAGAGAGAGTTTATCCTATTTTAAGGCAGCTGTTAGAGATGATCTTAGAAACACATCTAGAGTCTGGTTAACGCCTGCCCTCATGGTCCGTCCTGTAAACCTGCCAATTGTGCACGACTGCATGTCCCTCTGCACAATACCAACCTCAATCTAATGGTTGTGTTTGAACAGCTCTGCGTATTTGAGGCGGACTATTTTTAGCAGCTTCCAAACATTCAAGCAGTCAGCCTCATCCACCAAACTCTCGGAAAGTTGTTGATAGGAAACTACCTGAGTGTCCACAAAATCACTCCCAGTTAAAATTTCAGTGCTGGGCGTCAATTCCAGTGGCACTAGATGCTACAAGATTGCGAAGAGTGACCCAGACGATTTGCTGGGCAACTATTTCGTTGACGTGCGACACTATCTAGAGTGGATCTGCAGCGAAACTGGCGTCTGCTGAACTGATAGAGATGATGAATTGCTGATGATAAATACCGTAAATCTTCCAATACACCCCCCTCCAATAGTGCCCCCCCCTCTCCAATAGTGCCCCGGGGTATGGCAAGGTTGAAACAATAGAGCTCCCCCCTCCAATAGTGCCCCCGGGGGGAAAGGGTATGTTGTGCCATGTGCCTTTTATGGGCAAAAATATAGTGGTAGGTACATTTATATCGTGGATACACACTACTACTAACCAATAATAGTACGTTTCAGCAACTATTAACGGTAAATCAACCATCAAATGTGGCAAAAGTGATCAAAGTCACCGAAAAATCGGCAATTTTGACAGCGAAATTAGCATTACCATTCAAAATTTTTAAGTTGAAATAATAGAAGCCCACCCCCAATAGTGCCCCCCCTCTAATAGTGCCCCCGGGTAAGGAGAGGCTGAAAAAATGGCGCCCCGGGCCACTATTGGAGGATTTACGGTATTGACATTTGTCTGATAAAATTGATGCTCTACTCATAGGCTATTGAATTGCTGAGTGCGGAATTGTCACAGAAATTGTCAACAAACAGCTAGGGCAACATGAAATCATGTGGTGTGTTTTAGAATTGCTTTCATTCAAAAATTAACAAAACGCTTTCAAACAAAAAATTCAAACAAAAAATATTTAGTCCAGGAACGTTCGATTCGAGCATAAGGACGATGGATCAGCATACCGTAAGACCTATATGATAAGCGCCCCACTCAGAGGCCATCCGATGTGGTAAGTGCCTGGGGAATTTATCATACGTGTATTTTGTATGTATGTATGTATGTTTTGATCTGTCATTTTAAAATTTGATTTACACATGTTTCAAATGCAACTGAAATGACCAGCAATTATCCGATTACAGACAATCTCACAGGATTTGTTCAGCTGCAATCGGAATTTTTACTACGACTTACCACAGCACATACCGTATGCACATACAGACACGATTATGTATGTACCTACATAGTACCTATACATTAGTTAGATAGACAACATAATTCAAGACACTCATTGCGCTCATTTATTCAGAGTCGCTCATTTCATGGCCTTGATTTACCAATCGCCTCTCCTTCCCCGGGCAGGAGGGGTATAGAAATGTAATTAGTGGGTGGTGCAATTTGGTGGGGTCTTTCAACGCTATACTGATGCACCACCATCTCGCAATCGCCATGGTAGCAATATCACCAAACGCACAAATTTAATTACCTAATTAAATCAGTACAAAATAATATTTTAAGTTATTAAAAACAAAATTACTAAGATGAATTCTGAGACGCGCCGTTTCTGAACAAAAAATTAAAAATATAGTTTCTTAAAATTTTTATTAGTAGAAAATTAAAACAAAAAAACATTCCAACTTTTGGCGACACGCGTAGGATGGGGCGCTTGCCAGAGGACTTACGGTATGCAATAGTGTGTGCAAATAGGTATAGTAGGAACTGCACGCACCACGAAAGCGCCCAAAAGTTGCACAACAAGTGGAGCAGCAGTCTGTCTCTATAAATAGACGTCAGCAGAAGCGCCCGAAGACGACACCGGTCAGTCATATGTTGCCCATCGGCTGAAATTGCATGCTGGCGCGCTGCTACAGTGCCGCTCCGAATAGAGCAATAATCGTGTCTATCGGGATGCGCGCATATTTGGGGTGTATACCAATCAAATCCAAGAACCATTTGCCGCCATAAATCATCACTCAATCCCCGCAACCTAGACCACGTTAAAACCCAATTCACCAGTAGGTAAATTGTTTACGCTCACATATCGTTGTGCGTTTCGCAGCCTTTTATTCAATGCGCTACTGTAGCCGCGGCATCTTCTTACTCCTGCAGTCTCACATAGCGATGTCGTCATATAATCCCCTCCCCACCCACCCCCTTCCGTATTACCTTCGAAGCGGAACGCTCGAGTCTTCCCAAGCCGCCTTCGGCCGTATTTCTTTGCAGCTGTCAGCGCCAGTTGAGCGATAGGCAGGGCGCAGTGCGCCGACGCCCTTCATTGGCCCAATTTAAGCTAGAAAATACCTGCGTAAGTTCCTGCCTTACCTGGGGCGCTCGAAGTCACCCAAGGCAGCAGAAGGTGCCCTAGAAAACTCACTCACTCAGTGAGGAAACAACGACTATCGGCCAACATTGCCGATTGAAGCAGTTCTACCGCGGGTGGACAGCCACGTCAATCGAATCGATACTGGCAGAGAAAGTGGACCCCATGTCGGAAGAGGAGAACCAAAAAGGCGATGGGGTGAGCGAGAAATGTTACTGTCCTCTAATAAGTTGATGCGCAGTTGGGAATTTTGTCATTGCGTTGTAGGGAATTTTGTCATTGCATTGCGCAATTTACTTGTCTCGCTGTGTGTCGCTCGCTGTGTAAACTCTCTAACTGGCTCCCTCCCCCAAAAATGCATAGGCAAGCGCTCCTCTGAAAACAGGATTTGCCATACACATACCGTAAACCTCCAATAAAGCGCCCTCCAATAGTGTCTCTGACGGAGAGGTTGAAAGAATGGTGCCCTGTGGGCACATTTGGAGGATGTACAATTGCTTGGAAGGAGTTGTTCACGATTTCGGCTACCTTCTGAGTGGGACGCTTATCGTAAAGCCCGGGGGTCTGGGGAAGCTTGAAATGAGGGAACATTGTTGTTTTCTAAAAGTCTTTGTAATGCATCCCCGCCCCGTCTCATCATCTAATTCGTCTCGGTACCGCAAAACCTCCAATCGTGCCCTGGGTAGTAAAAGGTGGAAACAATGGTACCCAAGGGGTGCTATTAGAGGATTTGCGGTACTCCTTTCCGGCATCAGGAGCCAGTCGTCGTTCAGGCAACGGACGATCAACAGCACGAGGGCGGGTCTATCGCGGAGGACGAAGCCGCTGCCGACAGCGGCCGGGCGGCGCAGAAGTTCAAGAGTAGCCAAGATAACCTCATTGAAATCGAGAAGGTAGGTTTCGGGATCAGAGGAACGTTGGCTGGCTCCGGCCGGGCTCAAACAGAGTTAGGCACACATACCGTAAATCCTCCAATAGAAGCCCCCCTTCCAATAGTGCCTCCCCCTCCAATAGTGCCCCCGGGTATGGCAAGGTTGAAATAATAGAGCCCCCCCCCCCCTCCAATAGTGCCCCCGCAGGTAAGGGGTATGTTGTGCCATGTGCCTTTTATGGGCAAAAATATAGTGGTAGGTACATTTACATCGTGTATACACACTACTGTTAACCAATACTAGTTCGTTTCAGCAACTACCGTAAACCCTATAATTAGCCCCCCCCCTATAATAATACACCCTCCCAAGACCACTTTGAGTTAATAAGCCCCCACCCCCCTATAATTACGCCCCCTCCCTCTATCTACCATCGTCTAAAAGGCACATGTTTCCATGTCTGGGTGTATGTATGGTCGCGTATGTGTATGTATGTACACGTATGTGCATGTGAGACTGTGTGAGAGTGTGTTAGAGTGTACCAACGTGTGTGCACAGCGCCTTTTTCCCTTAAAAGTCGCCTCCACGTGCCTTTTTGCCCACGCATCTTCCCACTCATCGACACTTCCAGTTTATAAGCCCCCCCTATAATTGCCCCCCCCCTATAATTATACACCCTCCTAGAGCTCGAACGAAAAAATTAGCCCCCGGGGGGCTAATTATACGGTTTACGGTATTAACGGTAAATCAACCATTAAATGTGGCAAAAGTGATCAAAATCACCGAAAAATCGGCAATTTTGACAGCGAAACTAGCATTACCATTCAAAATTTTTAGGCTGAAGTAATAGAAGCCCCCCTCCAATAGTGCCCCCTCTCCAATAGTGCCCCCGGGTAAGGAGAGTTTGAAAAAAATTGTGCCCCGGGGGCACTATTGGAGGATTTACGGTAGGTACATAGCGTACCACAGACCTTATAATTACCCTCCCCCCACTTATTTAGCCTCCTCTATAATTTTAGCCCCTCCATAGACCACTTCTAGTTTATTATTCTCTTATTCAGCCCACACCGATAATTGCCCACCTCCTATGGCTCGAATAAACAATTAGTCCCCATGGTGTGCGGCACATGGTACCCACCTACCATTTCAGCTGAATTTGCAAATACATGGCCTGAAGATTCCAATGTGTCCAGTCTCCCTTCTAATAGTGGTAGACATGTCAGTATACCGTGCGTGTTGCACTACAGAACAGTTAGTTCCTGCACAAGCGTTTAGCGCAAGTCGAAGAAGCCGGCCGTCTTCTCGGCGGGCAAGCCAAGCAAGTTCGAACGAGAGAAGTTGATGGCCTCGGAGGGTCTCATTCCTATCCAGAGCGGCTCAAACAAGTACGCCACGCAGAAAGGTGAGTCAGCTGAATTGCAAACTGCAAGAACTGGATTTGTTTGATAAGTTTGGTACAAATTTGCGTTATTTTGATGCACATCGGACTCGCTGAATGACTATCTGAACGTGGCCATTCATGAGTGCGTCTGGCAATGAGTACTCAGGTGTGTCCTTGGATTTCTTGACCAGACTTTCAAAATGGAGCAATATTTTTCCAGAGCTGCTTTAGTTGTCTTGCTGCTACTGGCAAATTTGCCATAGTAAATGTGTGTTTGCCATTGCCAACAGCAAATCTCGTTGTCAGATTCACTCATTGAAGGTCGTTTGCCTGCACAATTTACACAGCAAACTTTGGACATCATGTACAGGTGCGTGAGGCACTCATTGTTGAATATACAATATTGGCAGACTGGAAGACTTGAAATGCGATTAATAATAAAAACACTGTAATAATAATAATTTGTTGTGATGCTAGGTATGTAGCTGACGTCCCTTACACAGCTTGAACCTATGTACACGTACATATAGGCATGACGGGCTTCGGGCAGCCACGGGACGTGCTGGACCACGTCAAGTGCTCGGTGCTGAAGGAGATGGAGGACGAGGCGAAGATCGGAGCGCTCAAGGCGTCCGAGCGCTTCCAGTCGGGCACCAACAAGTTCGCCAGTCAGAAGGGCACCACGGGTACGCGGGGCCAGCGTATGGCCTACTGGTAGAGAATCGGCCTCTTGCGCCGGCACGGTTCTGGGTTCGATTCTTGAGGGAGCAACTGCACTTCCCTTTCGATTGTTCTCGTGCCGTCGCTGACCTGGATTACAGATGGCGTTATTCTGAATGTCTGTGGCTAATTACCGTAAATCCTCCAAAGAACGCCCCCCCCCTCCAATGAACGCCCCCCCTCCAATGAACGCCCAGGGTAGAGGGTAGGTTGAAAAAATAAACGCCCACTCTCCAATGAACGCACAGGGGCGTGCTTTAGAACACAGTTATGCAATGAAATGCTTGTCAAAACAGGTATTGTCACGCGATATTCTACGTTTGGGTACTGTATATTGCCTGTACGCACTAGAACAGCTATTGTTTAGCCACTGCAGAAGGTGATTTGCACCAATAACCGTACAATTTTCATGTTTAACTAACGATTATTGGGTCTGCACAGCATTGTTGCAACGCCATTTAGTAGTTGAGTTTATGAACGCCCCCCCTCCAATGAACGCCCCCCCTCCAATGAACGCCCAGGGTAGAGGGTGGGTTGAAAAAATAAACGCCCAGGGCGTTCATTGGGGGATTTACGGTATGCGGATCTAGACGAAAAGGCGTCATGATACATATATGCACATATATGGGCCATTCAGAGCCTCCTAGCCTTGCCGCTAATCCAACAACAACCACAACAGCGACAGTAGGAGGCCAGTGAAATATACGGGTGTACATGTAAATCATTTAGTTCTGGAACTGACAGGGTACGGTAAGATGTGCATAGAGATTCTCCCAGAACTGCCATAACACGCCACTTGATTCCATAAACTATTCCATAAACCGTATTCAGCTTACCAAAATCAAATTAAGGAAAAACTTGCAGGTGGCTGCAAAAAAAGACGAATATGTGATGTTGTTGTGTTGATGTTCAATTTGAAAAAGAGCAGTATTAAGGCATGCCCCCACTGATTTCTAGAACTTTGTAGCTGATCAACTTCACTTTGAACAAACCATGCATAAAATCCTAACCAAACGCAGCAACACGTCACATATTCGCCGTTTTTTGTGTTCACCCAAAATTGAAATGTGCGGTGAAAATAATGGCGACTGGAACTGACTGAAATTTACATAGATTGAATGCGAGAATTTTTTGCAGCCACCTGCAAATTTTTCCTTAAAACAATGTTTTTTTTGTAACACAAAGACAAAGACGACAATGCAAACGCATGCACGCACATACAAACATACAGGAGCAGAACAGCATGCAGTCCTTAACTTAAGAAAAGCAGCAGGTGTATGTAGTAAGGATGAGCATGGGCCGGGCCGGCCCGGGCCCGGCCCGGCCCGGCCCGGCCCGGCCCGGCCCGGGGGCCGGGCCGGGCCGAAATTCCAGGCCCGTTTTGCGGGCCGGGCCGGGCCGGGCCTGCGTTTTGAGGGTGCGGGCCGGGCCGGGCCGGGCCGGACGTTCTTGGCTGGCCAACGTAGATAGCTACCTATGCAATGCATTGTAAGTATCGGCGACTATTCTGCACCGTATTAGCAACTTTGTATTCGATGACGCGCGTCTTTCGCGCTCAAATGGTGCAAAGGCCGTAAAATGGTTGTGAACTGCGATTCTGAGAGGTGGATGCGCCATTCCGTTAAGTAAATCACGCAAATTGGCATACGGTATTTCAGTAAATTGTACACTGTAGTGACTGTACTTATTTCGTGTTGCGGGCCGGGCCGGGCCGGGCCTGCGATATTGTGCAGTTGGACGGGCCGGGCCGGGCCGGGCCTGGATTTTGAGGGTGCGGGCCGGGCCGGGACGGGCCGGACTATCTGGCGGGCCGGGCCGGGCCGAGATGTGCAGGCCCGTGCTCATCCCTAGTATGTAGCGGCCTGTGGCCTGTGCCCATGTGCGTATGTGCGTGCGTGCATGCGTGTGTGTGTGTGCATGCATAAGTGCGTGCACTGAAGGTAGCAGACTGCAAAAAAAACCTCCAGAAGGCACATTTTTGGGCGTTTCCCCTTAACGCGCAGCAATACTGCAACGCGCTGTGGCATGTACGGTCCCCTGGTGAATGCGCTTCTTTTGAGCCATAACGCGCGGAAATCGGTTCAGGCAATCAAAAGTTATAGGCGATCGAAAATCCGCATTCTCGTGCGCGCAAGTGCTCACATATTAGGGTTGTACGCTGACGCGTACACCCTGATACAATGTACACTTTGAGAAGAAGTGTGCCGTAACGACGGATCCACTGGGAGGGAGGGGAGGGCGGCCGCCATCCCCGTCAGGATTTTGAGGGGGGCGGGGAGGGCGGCGGTGCGGAGTGGCCGGTAGGGTAGTTTGGGGGAGGGGCTCGTGCAGAGAGTTGGCGTCTGGCGAGATGGCGGTGCGTGGCAGGGCCGTGGCGGTGGAGCTAAAGAAAGAAGGGGAACCAGCCTGGTGCGCACAGCGATAACGAGTTGGGAAATTATAATGGTCATCCACTCATCCACTGCCCCCACCGTCTAAAATGTGCTTGACCGACAGTGCTCAAAAAGGCATACCCCCAGTTCCTCGGTCCTCGGCATGACGGGGCACGTCAAGGTGCATGCACATTCCGACTGTTAGGTAGGAGCATGATTTCACTGATAATTTCTGTCAGGTCATCTGATAGCAGAAAAGGCATTGTGGCAAAAACCGGAATAGGACAACTCGCCGACGCCAACTCGCCGATGGATGACTCGCCGACGGGGACAACTCGCCGCTGCCATCTCGCCGCCGGGACAACTCGCCGCGGGCGGTCAGATTGCATCTCTGACAGTGACAGTGCATAGGCTTACGCGCATACAAGCAGCAGGGGGGGGGGGGCGAGGGGGGGGGGGGGGGGCGTTGACTTGCTGTACGCTGGACGAAAGAAAGACGCGGAGGTGATCAAATGTTCGATAACCGAAACCACGGCACTTTGAGCATAACGTCACTTTGCAAGATCGTCTCCGTTGTTAGCAAGATGAGCGGCATTCGCTCCAACGCAATAAGGAGAAATTCGAACACAATGGGTTCCTCTGCGTGTTCGACAAGCTGTCGCGCGCTGGCGACATGCAGTTTTGGCGCTGCGAGCTGAGCAGCGCGGCCGCTGCAACGCTCGGCTGTGGACCGCGAATGGCGCCGTCGTCCAAGAGCGCGGCCTGCACCTTCACGACAGCGGCGCCGCTCGAGCTGAAGTTGCGAAGGCCGTCACAGAGATCAAGCGGCGCGCTGTCGAGACGCAAGAGGGCACGATTCAGGTATTGAGGTGGCGCCACGCATCCCATGGTTCCCACGCATCCCAAGTTGAGTAGCTAACCGTTGTAGGTTGTGGGTGCTGCCACTGAGAGTCTCTCTGAGGCGGCGCTCGGCATTGTGCCAAATTACGCAGCTTGTCCAGCGCGCTCGGCTGGAACACCGCGTGGCCCCTCCAAACCACCTGCGACCTGGTGACCTCGTCTTGCCAGAGCGATACACGCTCTATGGCCAGCATGGACGAGAGGCGTTTCTTCTCTACGACAGCGGAGCGGCCACTGGCAACAATCGCCTGCTCATCTTTGGCAGGAAGCGCAATGTGCAGCTGCTCGCCCAGAGCCGCCACTGGTTCGCTGATGGGACGTGCAAGCCCACTCCGCCGCTCTCCAAGCAAGTCTACGTCCTGTTGGCTCGACACCTAGGCGGAGTTCACCCAGTCGCTTTTGGGCTGCTTCCCAACAAGAAGCGCTCCACCTACACGTGATTCTTTCGAGCGGTGTCGCGCCTCTGCCCAGAGGCCAACCCAGCATCAGTCTGCGTCGACTTCGAGCTGGCTGCAATCCAGGCTGTCAACACCATCTTCCCCGACACGGACATCTTCGCCTGCTTCTTCCACCTCATGAAGAACCTCAAGAAGAAGATCAACTCCAATGACCTCACAACGCGATACAACAACGATGCCGACTTTGCCACGCAGGGGCATCTTTGTTTATGTCAAACCCATTTCGTTGGAGTTATAAAGCAAAAACTAAGTGTATTCAAAATTAAAGGCGCGCATGATCGCTGCGCTGGCATTTGTGCCAGTCGGTGGTCTGGACCGCTACTTCGATGCTGTGGCAAACGCCGTCGACCCCGAGCTTCAGCCAGTCGTCGACTGGTTCGAGAAGCACTACATGGGCAAGCTGAACCGGCAGGGCCGTGGCCGGCGCCCGCCGCGTTTCCCTTCCCAGTGGTGGAACGTGCACGAGCGGGTGGTCAACAACCTCCACCACACCAACAACTTCGCCGAGGCTGCGAACCGCAGCATTCAAGCCCAGATCGGCGAGAACCACCCCACCATTTGGCGCTTCAGCGATGCCGTCAAGAAGATCCAGCGCAAAGGCGACGCCTACCTGGAGAAGCTCGTTGGCGGTCATGAGCCCGCCAAGAAGATGCGCAAGTACCGGCGCGCCGACCGGCGCATCCGCAAGCTGGTGACAGAATTTGAGGAACGCGCGCCCCTCGACTTCTTAAGAGGCATCGCGCACAATTATCAAATGCAGGCTCTGTAAAGTATAGTTGGGCGCGTGAGGTGTGGCTTGTGCGTGCGCCAGTCGCATATTTATGCTGTTGTCCTACACTACACTATCGATGCTGTTGTCTCGTTGAACTCTCGCAGTGTGTTGCCGCATCGTCCTTGCGTCTGTATGCGTCGTCCTTTGGCTCTATCCTGGTACCTATACGTAAATTGCGGTGCTGTGGAATGACGTTTCAGTTGAAGGCTTGACAAAAATAAAATTTGGTGTCGGCGAGTTGGCATCGGCGAGACGGCAGCGGCGAGTCGGCGGTGGCGAGTTGGCTGTCGGCGAGTTGTCGCACACCCG
>JASAMY010003519.1:0-26552 GCA_030248085.1 Paralinhomoeus sp. GSCO2_6 | reverse complement strand
ATTTGCTGGTTGATGGGATGGCTTTCTCCGTGGGAGTCGGCGTCGATGTGGCAAAGCCTAAACGCTGTGGTGCAGCTGTGGCGCAGCCGATGCTCGGACTGATGCCAATACCAATGGGTCGGTGCGTACACATGGAGCGCGGTAGTCTACAATCTACCTACTACCGGTTGTTGTTTTTTTCTAGATCTAGTGGATCCATCGAGAATCGAACCCGGAACGGTGCGCGCACGAGGCCGATTCTCTACCGCTAGGCCATTCGCTGGCCCACCCGCAGAGCTGGTCGACGATCTCCTTGAGCTGGTGCGCGTTCTCGGCGTCCACGTAGCGGTCGGCGAGCATCAGTCGGAGCTGGCGCAGACTAGCCGACACCTTCTTCTCCACCTCCACCGACGCAGGGGTCACCAGGATCTGCACCGCACACCGTCCGTCGCACGCACGCACCGGCGCGCACGCACCGGCGCGCACCGGCGCGCACCGGCACGCACGCACGCACGCACGCACGCACGCACGCACGCACGCACGCACGAGCGCTCAAAGGATCCACCCAGAATTGTGTCACACGATTCAAGACTGGTGCGCAAGCAAAATGCGTACTTGCGCCTGTTTTGACGAGTTAACTGCGTCGTCGAAGGAGGAGTAGAAGCGGACGAGAAGCAAGGTCGCCTCCTCGACGAGCGACTCGAACTCGTACTTGCACAGGTCCAGCGCCACCGTCACGAACTCCTCAGACACGTAATCGGTGTCGGAGAAGACCTTCGAGAGCAAGTTGATGGCGCGCTTGTTGGTCCTGGAGAAAGAAGGTGTGCCGGTGCGTGCGTGCGTGCCGATGCGCGCGTGCGTGCGTGCGTGCGTGCGTGCGCGCGTGCGTGCGCGCCGATGCGTGCGTTCCGATGCGTGCGTGCGTACGTGCGTGCGTGCGTGCGTGCCGATGCGTGCGTGCGTGCGTGCGTGCCGATGCGTGCGTGCGTGCGTGCGCGCGTGCGGGCGTGCGTGCGTGACGGTGCGTGGGTGCGTGCGTGCCGGTGCGTGGGTGCGTGCGTGCGTGCGTGCGAGCGTGAGCGTGCGCGCGCGCGCGTGCGCGCGCGCGTGCGTGCGTGCGGGCCGGTGCGTGCGTGCGTGCGCGCCGATGCGTGCGTGCGTGCCGATGCGTACGTACGTGCGTGCGTGCGTGCGTGCGTGCGTGGGTGCGTGCGTGCGTGCGGGCGCGCGCGCGTGCGTGCGTGCCGGTGCGTGCGTGCGCGCCGATGCGTGCGTGCGTGCCGATGCGTGCGTGCGTGCGTGCGTGCGTGCGTGCGTGCGTGCGTGCGAGCGTGCGCGAGCGCCAGCGCGCCGATGAGAGCGTTCCGATGAGACCGAGCGTACGTGCGAGAGAGCGTGCGCGCGTGCGAGCGTGTGTGCGTGCGTGCGTGCGTGCGTGCGTGCGTGCGTGCGTGCGTGCGTGCGTGCGTGCGTGCCGCTGCGTGCGTGCGTGCGTGCGTGCGTGCGTGCGCGCCGGTGCGATGCGTGTGCGTGCGTGCGTGCTCGCTTGGGACACTCACGACTCGTATTCCGAAGGCTTGTAATTGTCGTAGAGGAGTGGGCCCAGCTCCGGTTTCTTGCCCATCTGCTCGTTCTGACAGACCTGCTTGAACTCACTCATGATCCGATCGAGGCGCACTTTCGACCTTAGGTCGAACAGCAGCTCGGCGGCGTTGAGCGCGCTAAGTATCGAATTTCTAATTTGCGCGAGCGCCACGCAAGCGGTCTGCGTAAAAAAAAAATCACCTGAGCTTCACGGCGACCAAGGCGGCGTTCTTGGCGTTGCGCGCGTACCGCTCCTCGTTGCGGAATCGTTCCACAGACGCTTTGACCTCCTCACTCACGTCTGCAAAAAAAAGTTTGAAAGCGAACAAAAAATTCTCGCTTACCGTAATTCTAATTCACATACACATTCTCTTTGCTCTCCTACGCTATGCTATACGCTCCTCTATGTTACCCGTATTTCATGCATGCCAATAGATCAACCCATCCAATCCAAAGGATAATCTTGGTCACTTTCGAGGTCGTCAATTTGGTACGGTAGTTCGTCGGCGCCGTCCAGCAGGCCCAGAATGGGATCCAGGACGTTCTTGATCTCCTTGAAGTCTTCATAGTAGGCCAGTACCGCCAGATATCGCACCAGTTTTAGCACCTGCATTTTGTCGTATTCGCGTCAAAAAATTCAAATTTGCGCCACTTTGCGCGTTTACCTCGGAGATGAGGGTGTTCCTGCCCACGTTGGCCGCGACCATCATGTCGTTCTCGGCGAGAAAGTCGTTGATCCACAGCTTCAGCGGCTCCATGAACGGCAGGGGAATGGGTCCGACGTCACTCTGAAAGGATTTTTCTAGTTTACACAAAGAACATACGGGTACGGTACATGCAAATTTGCAATTTAAGTTTGCAAACCCTGCGTTTATCTCAACAGTCGATGCAGTCCGCTGTGCTCAGTCCGTACTGTACTTGGGCGCGGGGCGACCCAATTCTACTGTAGGCGCGGAAATTCAAAAAAAAATCCAAATTTTCACGTCGCCGATCTGCGTGGCCTTGCGCTCCTTGGGGGCGGCGATCTTGTCGTAGACGTAGACGAGCTTCTGCATGTCGCCGCCGCGGGCGCCCACGAAGTTGGTGCCGACGTTGACGAAGAGGTCGTAGAGGAGCGTGCAGTAGATGGCTCGAACCTCGTCAGCGAGCTTCCGGTCCGTCAAGCAGATGTAGCACTCCTCCCAGCTGATGAAGGACGCCTTCAGCGTCAGCGTCTCGATCGCGTGCGCGTTACGGCCCTGCAACAGGGCCGCCAACCGATCGGTAAAGCGATCACTGTTTTAAGGCGGAAAGATCATGGCATGGCAAGTACAGTAGACAAGTCCTGCTGCACATAGGGTATTTGCAGTTGGCGTTCGTCCTTGTCCCACTCATGGCAAAATGGCACGTTTGCTCTGTGCAATGACCGTATACACCTGGCAATGCAACGAACGAGAGCTCTGCTCTTCAGAAAAACCAATGGGCTCGCAAATGGAGCTGTAATAGGTAAACTGAACCCTGCGCCCCCCCCCCCCCTCTCTTAGTAGATGGAAAAGCACAGACAGACGCGTCGGCACAACAAATGAGGTCACAAATTGAAAATGACTCACGCTGCACCATGCCGAGCACAGCAGAAGTTGGTACTTTAGGAACATGTAGTAGTCGGTGCCGAAGCTTTGATTCGTAAAATCGTGCAGCACCTAAACACGTTTTTCGCACACTTTGTATAATTTCATTATTTTTTTAAATTTTATGCAATTTCACCTGCCAACTCTTTCCCTGGTCCCAGGACAAGTAGATGACGTTCTTCCTCCTACCAATGTTCTGACCCAGCTCCGTCAGTAGAAACAGCACCTGCAGACAAAGGAATACTGTATGCGCAAGTTCAAACGTTGTCACGACTGCGACTACGGACGTGTCCTTTCTTGAGTGGTTTCTCGATGAGCTGGCTGATTATGTAGTTCTGGTTCTTGGCCAGGGCGGTGTCGTTGCAGACGCACAACGCCGCGAGCAGGTCCAGATAGCGATAATTCTGAACATTTTTCCGGGGCGTAAAAAAATTGATATTCGCGCTTGGTTATTCATTCCCCAACGTCTGACGTTGTCTACGCCTCCACGGTGTGTTGCGATTGGGCCAAATAAAACGAATTTCTTTGTGGGCGATTTTCTCGCCTACGCCTCGCCAGCGAGAGCGTTTCAACGCACCCACCACGTATTTCTTGACGAGCATGCAGATTTTGTCGATCTGCTCGAAAGTGACGAGATTGACCAGCAGCTGGTTGTTCCGAAGCAGACCGACGGTCATTTCGGCCGCTGTCAGACCGATGTAGCCCTGAAGCGATCTCCAGTAAGAAACGACGCTCAATGGAGGAACCAGGACGTACCAAAAGACGCCCAATTTAGGCAAAGAAATTCGCTAAAGTGCTTGACTTTTCAAAGCCCTTTTATTGAAAAAAAAAATTAGTCGTAGTAATCCACCCACAACGAAAGCGAGATGGTGTGCCCGGAGATACTCCAAAAAAAAAATTTTGCGATTCTTTTATCTTTGCAACTTTGACTTCGATTTCGGAGGGCCGCTTATCGCGGGGGCGCCTATTATAGGTGTTTCCGTGTCCATTCTGGCAGCGTTTTTGTTGTTGTCAATTTTTGGACTTTTTTAAACGCACAGTCGCGTCCTCGATCTGCGCCAGGAAGAAGTCGATGTGTCGGCCGAGGTAGAGCTCGTTCTTGCGGCTCTCCCCGCTCAGGTAGGTGTTCAGCAGGTTGATGGCCGCCCCGAAGATGGGCTCCAGGTAGACCATGGGGTTCACCGAGGACTCTGACGACGCCTGAGTTTGACTCGAGGAGCCCCCTCCGCCTCCTCGCTGCTGCGCCTGTCGCGCCGCGAACTTCTGATTCTGCGCCGTGCGGTACTTGAGCAGCACGATGCACATGTCGACGACCTGAAACTTCGCTCGCCGCTCTTGTGAAGGGCACGTGTTCTTTTTTTTTAAGTTTCGAGACTGAAGTCTCAGACGAGAGGGAGACCGCATGGGTCCTTGGTCACCTCTGCCTTTTTACAAGACCATCGTAGCTTATTGGTCTACTGATTAGTTTCAGAACAAACTTCTGCCAAACCGCACCATAAAGTTTCTCAGCAGCTTCTGGCGAGTCTTCTGCGTTTGTCCATCGATGTAGGAGAAGTCGTTCAGTTCGTTCAACGCCTAGACAGTGCGTGAACAGGCTCAGTTGGAACAAATACATACCACAATAACTAACAATAACATAACAGAAACTAGGTACGAACATAACTAGGCCAATAACTAACAGAACGTTACCGTCTCTATCTGCTGCACGCTGCGCGGCTCAAAGACCGTCTGCACGTTGTTTGTGATCTGGAAAGAGTTCACAGGAATTTAGTTCCGTTATCAAATTCAAATATAGGTACATGTACAGTATGTACCGTAAATCCTCCAACAGTGTGTCCAATCCCCAGTTGTGAACCGATACAGGTTAATAGAGGTCAAATTATTGCGCTCGGGGGTCCTCTAAATCCGTGGACCCTCGCCAATATCGCCCCAGGCAAGGAGTAGGCTCGGGGGTATGGTACAGTATATTAGTTGATGCTGTTGCTGCTATATTAGAGGCCACGCTAGGAGGCCTTTGAAATGGCCCGTATAGGATAGCCATCTCCATGACGCCTTCGCGTCTGGGGCCACAGAATTAGCCAGACACTCGGAAGAACGCCATCCGTAATCTAGGGCACCGAGACAATCCATGTACCGGGAAATAATTTAGTGGATCCATCAAGAAATCCAGACCAGAACCCAGAGCCCTATTAGAGGACTTTTACGGAATTCAAACGGACATCATGAACGCATTTCAGCAGCGGCGGCACGCAGCCGGCGACGTAGTTGACTTGGTGCGCGGTCGACGTCTCGACGTACTGTAGCGAAAAGGCGTCCTCGTAACCCATGTCCTTCGACACGTCGATCTAAAGCGTACGGTACTTGATTTCAAAATTTAGAGCGTACAGTACATATAATACCGTACGTTGCTTGAACGCGTGTTTCGTGGCAATGCAAATGTGACAAGAAATGCACGGCGAGGTACAGATGGTTTGTCGTAACAGCTTGAAAAAAAGGAATTGAAGTTGCAGCTGGCTTGTCAAAAAGAAAGAAAAAAAAACAAAAAAATAAATTTCCGTGGCTCAGGAGACTCCGACTAAACACGCACCAAGAGTCGTTCCGCCGTCGACCACTTCAGCGTCTCCGCCGTGTCTGTTCGACCTGTGTTGAACGATACGCAAATAACATTTTTTTATTCAAAACTGCGGGCTACCGTACTTTTTGACGACTCCAGACCAATGGCCGCCAACGTCTCCTTTCGAGTCGGCTTCTCCTCGCCGCTGCCGTTTGAATTTCCCTTTTTGCGTTCCGCCCGCGGCACGTAACTGGTCGCTGAAAATTACGTTCAATTTAGGATTAAGGTTCAGATTCAATTCAGGTGAGACACTAGATAGCGACTCTGAGAGAAGCAGCAACTTACTGAGACCGTGCAGCCAAAGGCTGGAGGAGACGTGTTGTATGCGCACCGCCACGTCGACGCCCACGAATTCCTCTTGCTGAAACCCGATTTTTTTTGAAATTTTTTCTCCAAAAATTCCGAATTCAGAATGCAGACAGCGGAGACGGGATGGAGTTTGAAGACGAGGTCGCTGTTGTCGATGGGCTCCTCGGACTTGGGCGTCAGCATGACGACCTTGCCCTTCTTCACGGCCAAATACTGGCGCGTGATGACGTGTCGGATGCGCACGTAGTCGTCCCACGAAATGAAGTCGCCTGCAGAGCGAGCGAAATTGTGTGAACTTTTCGACACACCATAGACCGCGTGCAAATTCTGAGACGTTGTCAAGCATTTTCTTGCAAGCATATCCAAATGAATTTCTTTAATCGCAATAATGCGGTGGGTGTACTGTGCGTACGCACCGTCCATAATGTGCTCCTTCTCCAGCTGCCAGAAATTGATGGCTGAGCTGGGCGGAAGCGACGTTTTGGGTATGGAGAGGTCCACGTGGCGTATGCGTAAATGAACTGAATTCAATTTTTAAATGGTAAAAATCAAAATTTTGAATTCAAAAACTGTTGACACCGTCTTCTCCCGTGTCGTCGTCTAGGCCCTCCATGGCGAGGTACGCTTCCAATTCTCGGTGGAAAAAGCGTACGAAGCTGCCGCACTAAAGTGAAATCTTGAAATTTGCATGTCCAATGCAGTAACTAATGGTACGGTATAAGGGGCACCTTCAAATAGTCGGCGTCATGAAAAGAGTTGGTGACGCGCGGGCGCGGCCGCTCGAACAGATTGATCGTGAACTCGCTTGACCGACTCGACATGTTGACTTCGTGACTGAAGGTTTTGCGTGCGTGCGTGCGTGCGTGCGTGCGTGCGTGCGGGCGCGCAGAGTGAAACGAAACTCACCAGTCATTGTAGATGAACCTATTTCCAAAAGTGTTGAGTCCGCAGTGCAGAAACATGCCCGTGGACTTCACGCTTTCAAGGATTACCAAATCGGAAAAGTCTACCTGAAATTGAAAAATTGTATTAGATTTGGATTGCAACTCTATATTGACGTTGCAAAGAAAGCCTAAGTTACTGTACGTTTTCTCCTTCCGATTTGACTTTCGACCACGGAAGAACACGGAAGAAGGCCCGTCGCGACAGCTCACTTTTCAGTTGAACCTTTGAATTTGTTAGATCGAAACATCCAAACTATTTGTTCACTATTACGTTACGAATTCACCTTGAAGCTCTGTTTCTCGGTGGCCGCCGTCTGCTCTGGATTCGCCACCATCCACTTGCCCGTAAACACGTGTTTTAGCTGAAAATACTTTTCGCTGTTTCAAATTCGCATTGCTCACTTCGGATATTTGAATTTATCAAAATTGAATATTCAAATGAAATGAACTGTTTTTCACCTGTAGCATCTGTCCATAGGCGACTTTCTTTCCGGTCTGCCGCTTCTGCTCCGCCTCGTTGTCCGTTTGCTCGGCATGAGCAGCTTTCTTGATTTTTTTAATTATTTAAATTAATTTTCAATTCACACAGACACACCTCAGCGTTTTCGAACTGTCCCCGGAGCACTATATCTTGTGGCTGCGCCTGGAGCTGCACGTCGAGACGACGCTTGGCCTTGCTGGCCTTGTAGCGCTGCGGAATGTGCACTTGAAAAACCATGCCTAAAATTTTTGTAACCTTGTCGTGAGAAAATTTTTATATTAAAAAAAAAGAAATCCCGACAGTGGACGTTGGGCGACAGCGGCACTTCGGCGCTCTGGTTGGGCATGAGCGCCAGTTCGCCGTGCATGGAGCTGAATTTTTGCAATTTTTTTTTACATAGAACATGGAAAATCCGATTTCAATTTTAAAATGTGTCGAACAAACCTCGACAAATAGGACATGACGTAGCCTCTGCGATTTTCCGAGTAGATGCAGACGTGGTCGCCGATGCAGAGCAGCTCGGAGCCTTGCTGGCCGTGGCCAGAAGGGCCCGTGCCTGGCATGGCCATGGCCCTGGCCTTGCCTGCCTCTCAGACTCACGGACTCTCAGTTGCGAGCGTCACTACGCCGCACACTCCCGTGTTGTCGAACGGTCTAACCAGCGTTGTACAGATGGGAATCTGGCGTGCGCTGCTGGCTGTGTACAGAGCAAGGCGATACTCTGGCGCAGTCGCTGTGTAAAGTTGTCGCGATGCGCCCGGAAAACTGGATGAGAGGGAGGGAAGGGACAGCAGCGGAGGAGAGAATCCACTGCCGATGTGCATACCAACTGAGCGTGAGGACGCGCCGCACAAAGGCAAAGGGCCAGATTGGCGGCACGGGTGAGGTACTTACGTGCTACGAATACTGTAAATAATCTACTACTTTCTCTGTAACGAGGAGAATACAACCTACCCACGTACAGCTAACGTGCTCACGTTCCAACCTAATTTTCGGGGGCCCGACTCGCCTGTGCCGTGTTTTGAAGGGTTCAAGTTGAGTCCGTTATCCCTTTCTGCTGTTCCCACATCGATGGTGCATATCGATTGACCATCTTACCATTAGATCCACCTGACGCGGTGCAGAGGCCCAAAAAGTGTCTGTGCTGTCTGTGTGTGTATGTCACCCGTCCTACAAATGTTTTAACGTTATTTGCCATATTCAAGCAAGCCGCCAATCAGCAGCTCTGGTTCCTCTGCAGTGCGCGAGAAAATCTTTCGCCTTTTACTAAAGATTTCCGTGCAGAGGAGCAATTCATGAGTATTCGAACTGTTTTTGGGGCCTCTGTATGAGGCAATAGTGAAGTAGAGGGTCATGAAATTTTTCCTTGACCCTTGAGAGAGGGTTCTTGTGGATACGTTTTTGGCTACATTTTTTCGGATTTCCAACTGATGGATGACAGTCCACCGATTTCTGAACAGCTCTACCTGTTGGACTGGACGAACCCATGAAATGAACTACATGTACAGTAACAGCTCGCAGCATGGATGATGATCCCTGCAATGGCCATGGAGCGCGCCCAGCTGGGTCAGCTGCTGGGTGAACTGGAAGAGGAGCTGAAGCAGCACAGATCACAGCAGTGGCTGGCGTTCTTCACATATGGACTGGTTGGCACCACGCCACACGAGACTGATAGGCATGCTGATCTGCTAGCGCGCTCGGCAGGTAGACTGGATGATGCACTGAACAGCCAGCGCGCTCAACACCTGGTTGGCAGACTGATCTACTAGTGCATCTGACACGTGGACTCAAGATATGCACCTGAGGTGTCACAAATTTAGTGGCATCCCAAATGTCCTGTGTCCCAAAGGGCCTGTGTCCTAAAATATGCTGATCCCAATCTACCTAAAGAACCTGAAAAATGATACAGTTCACGTTCGTTTGCACACACAAGACGTCACACTTATCATGTGAGTGAGACGCCTCATGTTAGAGACCCCAAAAAAAAATCACACACAGACAAATTTGTGCGTGACTCCTGCTACAAAGTGCTCAAAAGTGGTACACTGGTTTCCTTGCGCAGAGATACAAAAACGCATTGCAGCGGTGTTCGAACGGGTGACATAAAAACCGCCTCAGTAGGTAGGTAGGCTGCGGTGACATGTGTTACACAACTACTAGTTACACAACTGGTGTTTCGATTATAAACACAAAAAAGTAAGCACAAACAGGTAATTTTATCAATATCGACAGGTAAAAACACACACAATTACACAAAGGGGCTCGAAATTAAAGAGAACGAAATTACACACAGAGAGTCGCAGTAAGCACTTCGAATACAGTGCCAATAAGGCAATTGCAAAGTTTGATCGCACACATCTTTCACTTTGTTCTGTTGTGCAGTCCGTGTTATTTGCGCTAATCGAGTGACGATAATTGTACAATACACACACACACACACACACACACACACATGTGAACGAACTAAAAGAAACGCCAGAAATTCACAACACTCGCAAAATGAAACAAAGTAGATAGATCACTAACAATCGAAAACGGATAATTATACAAGGCAACAACCAATGGAGTCAACAATAAAGTGAGGGTGCTAGCGATTCACACTACTGCGCTGCGCTCAGCTCGCACAACGTACACACACTAATTACACGACTCCGTTAATTAAGTGAAGAACGGCTGATCCACCACAACAAGCAAGCATTCCAATAGAGACCAATTTGCAAGTTTGTCGGGAACACATTTCTTTCCCATGGGGTTCTATTGGAGTGGTTACTGTGGTGAGTGAGTGAGTCCTATACATTACTCAGCTGGTAGGCGTGTGGCGGCCTGCTGACCCCCGCAGGCTGGTACGTAGCCGGAGGCCACCTGACATCTGTGAACTGCAAAGGTTCCTCTCCATTCATGAGTCTCTGCTCTTTCAGCCTTCTCCTCTTGGGCCTCTCGAAGAGTCGATAGGCGAACGTCCCGGTCAGCACCAGAACCAGCAGCAGCAAGGTCACCAGGACGATCAGGCCGATCTTGAAGGCCAACAGCTCGCGGCGATAGGACAACAGCTCCGGGGAATAGGTGGTCGTGAAGAGGTTGGCCAGCTGAAAGAAGAGTAACTGGGTCGTCATGAACAGTTGGGGGGGGGTCAAACAAATGTGCCTTCGAGGCCGGGGGGAGGACACAAAAGGTTGGGGGTAGATGTTTTGAGTGGAGAAAACGTGCACCACATTATCGCTGCAAGCACACTCACTGTCACTGTAAACACCTTAGACAAGTCGAAAACACCTTAGACAACAAATCCTGGGGGAAGGAGGTGGGGTTGGGAGGGGGGACTTCGTATGGTCACCCCCACTGCCCCCCCCCCCCTCCCCAGTCGCAGGTGGCATGGAAGTGGTTCGAATGAGGTATAGGGCCCACTCCAAACAAGCGCCCGCAGATAAAACTGCCAGGCAGGGTCATACCAGGCAGGCCAAGCCCAAGCAAAAAAAAAGGCAGGGACAAACTCAAAATCATGATGAATATCGCATTACCCCACCATCCTACGCCACGCACCGTGTTGATGTACTGGTTCCAAAAGGCCACCTTCGCCCACTTGTATGCCTTTTCAACCGTGGAATGGGAGGAGTTGAAATTGAAGTACCACCGTTGTCTCGGGTCGAACTGGTGCCAGCGTAGGCTCTCCGGGACGGTCGGCACGTTGGGGTCGCTGAACAATTTGAAATTCAAATTTGAAATTTGAAATTGAAAGGTCGCTGAAGAAAGCCATTATTGATCTTACATTGATCAACAGGAAAGGAGCTAAATCACACGGCACACACACACAGATGCATACACAGAAGCGAGTGGTTCATACATGTCATCGGGTTCTCCGTCTGGGAGTGAAGGGGGGGGGGTCAACAAAGCACACCTACCAGGGTTGGGGGGGACATGGGGTCAGTAATTTTCACAGGGACTTGGATAGAGGGGGGGTGTTAAAATTGTAGAAAATAGCGAGGTGGCGGTTACTGTACCACACTGACGGTTGGTTGACGGATGGAGGGGAGGGGGGGCTCCCAAAGATACATTAGAAGTTAGAACGCCACACGCTTGCCCACCCGGTGTCAACGAATCGCTTGAACAGGGACATGAACAATAGACTGGCGTTCTTGTCTTCCCTCGTCCATAGCGCCTCTTTCAGGGTGGACGGCATGACGCTGTCCGGAAGGTAGGGAAAGCCAAACAGAAGGTACAGATCGCAGTCGTGGCACACTCCTGCAAGAACGATGGCTGGATTCCAAATCTGAACCCATCCACGTCAAGCAGGCACACACCATACCTGTAACTGGGGTTACCACCCACTACAACACCCCCCCCCCAACCCCCAGAATTTTCCCAAGGGATTTTCACTCTGTCTAAAATGATGAAAGTGAGTCAATGTTGGTACATTTCAGTGCTTTTCAGTGTTATATGACCATAAAACAGCTAAATAACACTGTTTAGACGCCATTTATACCCATTTTTGACCAAAAAGTACCAGTATAACTCAAAGAATGGCCAGCTACCTCCCACCCGCTTTTTGCTCCAAACACCCCCCCCCCCCAGAATTCGGCCGTCCCCCCCCCACACGTCCAGCCGAAGTTACAGGTATGGCACCCACCCACCCTTCCGCGATCTTGTGTGTGACACTGATGCGTGAAATACTACGATCTTGCGTCTGACCACTTTGAACTGGCCTATTGTAACGTTTCATAAGATCTATGAAAAGGTTTCATGGTAACTTTAAAAGTGTAACAGCAGAACTGCAACCCAATGGGATTGGGAAAACTGCGTTGTGCTGTTAATTTTTTTTGGACATTGCGCCATTTCGGCTGGGAAAGCTTTAGACACTCTCACATCCAATCTGTTTACACGCTTTGCGCTCGTTTGCCTGACTACATTCACCAAAACGTGTAACAGTAAAAAAAGGCAATGTGATCAAAAACGGTCGATTTCTGTGCAGGCAGATTTTTTTAGCGCCGCAGGCAGATTTTTTTAGAGTAATGTAATCATCTTTACACGGTTTTTTAGGGTACCGAGTTAAAAAAATTTGAGCTTCGGAGAATTGGGGGGGGGGGGAGCTCCCCCCTTGGCTACGCCACTGACAGCCGATTGAAGAGCCAAATTACTCACTAAATCGACCATCGCACGGAACGCTGCCACACGTATGCGCGTCTATATGCGTACGCACTGAATGTGTGCCAACCAACCCGTCCAATATGGGAAGAAACGCTGTCGAGCCGTGACGTCGCCCTTGACGCCTGTGGAGAAATTGTAATTGTTGACATAGAAGAAGACAAAGCTGCCCGTTTGGGCGTGCAGGGACGCCGATAGACTGACAGGGGCTACGTAGTACGCGTCGGTGGCAAACTGAAATTTCGAAGAAGTTCGTTTCCAAGTGTGTGTGTGTGTGTGTGTGTGTGTGTGTGTGTGTGTGTGTGTGTGTGTGTGTGTGTGTGTGTGTGTGTGTGTGTGTGTGTGTGTGTGTGTGTGTGTGTGTGTGTGTGTGTGTGTGTGCGCGCGTGCGTGCGTGCGTGCTGGTTGCATTCCCAACTCTCACTTTACTTCCAGTGCACAAGGGGGGGGGGCAACCCTCCCGAGGTACCTTGACCCCCCCCCCCCACCTCACCTCAACGTACTGCTGTCTGGCCCTGTAGGCGGGGTAGCCCTCCGGATAGTTGAACGCCTCCGGCCAGTAGGTGTACTGGGCCTGAATGGCCGCGACGACGGCCTCCCTGTTCGTCGTGTAGTTCTTCTTGACGGCGAAGTCGAACACCTTCGCCTCCACGAACTTGGTCGTCACGTCGAACGTGGGGTTGAACTCGGCCAGCCCTCGCTCCGACACTGCAGCGAGTGCGGCCGGTGCTGGGTTCATTCTGCACACACACCCCTCCCATACCTGTAACTGGGGGGGGACCCTGCAGAATTTTTCGCCCCCCCCCCCAACCCTACCCCCAGAATTTCGCCAAGGGATTTTCATACAGGCTAAAACGATAAAAGTAAGTAAATGTTGGTGTATTTCAGTGCTTTTCAGTGTTATTGGACCATAAAACAGCTAAATAACACTGTTTAGACCCTATTTATACCCATGTTTGAACCAAAAAGTACCAGTATAACTCAAAAAATGGCCAGCTACCCCCCCTTTTTGCTCCAGACCCCCCCCCTCTTCCAGACCCGGTTACAGGTATGATCCGGGGATCATCTCGTCATCCCCCCGCCAGCAACTCAGGGAGGCACCTTTGGCAACAAAGACCTCTCGCGCAAAAAAAAGGCCTCACACAAAGCCTCGACGCCGTCGTGCGAGTTGAGGCCCGTCAGGAGGGTGACGGGGTTGGGTACCGCCCAGCCGGGGTCCCCTGCCACCACCCGCTTGAGGTATAGCTCCGGTTCGGCTCGCAGGAAACGCCGGTCGACCATGGGTAGAAAAGAGTAGCGATTGTACTCCACCTGTATGTAAAGTGGTGAAAGTGAAAACTATACCGTAATGTAAATTGCAAATCTCTAATTAGCTCCGTGAGGAGAAATTGTTCCATTCGGGCCATAGAAAGGGGACAAATGTGGTGGGGGGGCTCATTGGAGCAACTTGCTGGGGGGGGGCAATTTTTTAGAGGGATGTGGTAGCGCATTCGCGGGAATATTCTGCAAACGATCTTTCTTCAAAAACGTTTCGAATTTGCTAGAAAGCGCGCATCGATTCAAAGTTCACCAATATGAAAAAAACGGTGCAGACAGCAGTAGGAAATTGCAATTAAGGAAAATTTTGCAGGTGGCTGCAAAAAAAGGAGAATATGTGACGCTCCTTTAGGCCCAGTTTGAAAAAACGCGGTATTAAAAGTAGCCACTTCATCAGATGATCAACTTCAGTTGGGACAAACCGTGTATAATCGAACCAAGCGCAGCAACACGTCACATATTCGGCGTTTGTTGTGCTCGCTTGGATCACTGGAAAGGCAGTCCAGGCTGCATGAGGACCGAGGCCTTTCATTCCTTGGACTCAGAGACGAGAGCGGGCCTTGTCCTGACTGGACGTCTACAGATGGCAGTTCCGTCCATAGGCACAGGCTAACAGAAGCGGAACAAAGATGAACGAGAATCAAAGATTGGATTGAATGTAGGGTATACATTGTACTTGGTACTCAAGATTGTGATTGATGGTGCATATCACTTACTGTAAGGGCAAGCCACATATTAAAAATCTAAGACGGGCAGGGTAGCGAAATTACCGGTATTTATGCAGAATCTTTGGCTGTGTGCCCTGTCCATCCATACAATGCCTAATGAATGATGCGCATCGTCAGAGAGATGAAAGAGTTTGTGAGGGTGGATTGATAGTGGTAGTGTTGTGGCTGTGTGCGATGGCTCGCACAACAAACGCCGAATATGTGACGTGTTGCTGCGCTTGGTTCGATTATACACGGTTTGTCCCAACTGAAGTTGATCATCTGATGAAGTGGCTACTTTTAATACCGCGTTTTTTCAAACTGGGCCTAAAGGAGCGTCACATATTCTCCTTTTTTTGCAGCCACCTGCAAAATTTTCCTTAATACAGTGTTTTTTCGTAAAAGAAAGATTAATCAAAAACTCACGCACGCACACACAGCAGCAGACCGGAACGGACGCATGCTCAGTGTTGCACCAGCTTATGAAAAGCGTGTACCACTGTACACATTGTGCGTGCGTGCGTGTGTGTGTGTGTGTGTGTGTGCGTGCGTGCGTGCGTGCGTGCGTGCGTGCGTGCGTGCGTGCGTGCGTGCGTGCGTGCGTGCGTGCGTGCGTGCGTGCGGGTGTGCAGATGTGTCATTTTCGTGTATCAGGGGCTGTAGCGAGCATTCGTGCATAAATAGTTTTCCCAGCTTAAAAAATTACCAAAATTATGGTAAAAGAACCTAGAAAAGAGACAAAAAATGTGGAATGGACTAGAGACACTGCAGTAAAGCAACGCTGATGGGTTTCCCGCGGGGACACGTGCAAAAGCACAGGCAGGCGTTACTGGGATTCGAACCAGCGACCACTTGATTTAGGGAACATGGTAAAAAGAAGAATGTGCCCGGTAAACCATAGCTCACGATCTATGGCATGTAGCAAGAGTCCCTCCGGCGATTTCATTTTTTGATGTGGAGCATAGATGCCTGCGAGGTTTCATTTCAATTGATGCAGGCGCGAGTGGGCGACGAACCAAAAAGCTTGGCAGGACCCACTTTTCATAACATCTCCAGAAACTTCTCGGTAATGCACAAGCGTATGGAAGCGTGTTATGACTTAAACGATTCCCCCTTTGAATGCGCTTCTTTTGAGCTATCACGCGCCAGAATTCGTTCAGGAAATCAAAAATAATGCACGATCATAGTTCCAAATTTTGCCCAAAATGGGGGTGCGCCAAGAGGGTCGAGCTGCAAAACATGGAAATCGGAGCGCTCCCATTGTCGAAAGTGACCTATTCCAGGTCCAGACGAGTAACTTTCATCATTACAGCACAGCTCTGCGACGAACGGTTGAAGCGCCTATTGCTAACAAAATTTCCCCAAAATTACCGAAATTTGAGTTGGCAATATCTCAAAGTGTGAGGAGAATTTCAAAGGTCATGCAAGCGCCGTGGACTCACCGTCAGAAATAGTTCACGAAACTCAAAAAACATTTGGGGGTTTACTCGGCTTTTTTTCGAGTTTTACTCTTGTCAGATTTTGGCCCAAAAAACGGCTATGTCCAAAACAAAAGAACAAAATCGGCCATAAATCGAGATCCGTAGCATCTAAAGAAATTTCCCTTGGAGGCACAAATTGCCATCATATATCGCCTGCTCACGCCAAGTTTTGTCCGAATCGCCTGTAGCGTTCCAGAGCGGTGGCCCAAAAAGTGTGTGCAGAACAGGAAAAAAAAAAACACCACTTTTTCGGAACATTTTCGGTCATTTCGTCTCAATGCGCTGGACTACCGAAACGCGGGATGGCTTATTCGATTCCGGTTTAGGAGGCGGTTCTTTTGAGCTATCGTTCGCCAAAATCGGTTCCGGCAATCAAGAGTTATAAGCGACTAAAAATTCTACAAACCGCATTGAGGAAGTGCTCACATATTAAGGAAAAATTTGCAGGCGGCTGCAAAAAAGGTGAATATGTGACGCTCTTTTGTTGGAGCCCAGTTTGAAAAAGAGGGGTATCAATTAAGGCATGCCTCATTTATGTATAGCCACTTATGCTTTGCAGCTGATCAACTTCAGTTTGAACAAACTGTGTATAAAAACCGAACCAAACGCAGCAACACGTCACATATTCGGCATTTTTTTGTGTTTGTGTGCATAGAAAGGAGCAGTGGCAATCATAGGACCTATAACTGGACTGGAACACCCTGCATTCACATATGCCGCATGACTAAATGCCACGTGGTTGCAAGACAGGCAGGAAGGACCGCAGGGTCTTGCACATGGACCACTATGCAGACGTACGCACGCACGCACGCACGCACGCAAGCACGCACGAACACACGCACGCACGCACGCACGCACGTACGCACGCAAACACGTTGTATAGGAGCAGTGCGTTATTGGGTAAATGCCAAAAAGGAAATGACGAATGGAGCCAGTACCATATGTATACCTACACATCACTAACTGAACTGTAGTGGCAATCCACATCTCACAAATGTTAGCAAGGTGCCAATTATTTATGTAGGAACTTTGGCTGTGCCAGGTCGATGGTAATGACCAGAGATAGATGAGATGTGAAAGGATTGCTGTTGCATTTTGGGTGAGTGAGATAGCTCACACGAAAAAATGCCGAATATGTGACGTGTTGCTGCGTTTGGTTCGGTTTTTATACACAGTTTGTTCAAACTGAAGTTGATCAGCTGCAAAGCATAAGTGGCTATACATAAATGAGGCATGCCTTAATTGATACCCCTCTTTTTCAAACTGGGCTCCAACAAAAGAGCGTCACATATTCACCTTTTTTGCAGCCGCCTGCAAATTTTTCCTTAATACAGTGTTTTTTCGTAAGACAAACATCGATGCGTAAAACCTATACAGGCACCCGCATGCACGCACGCACGCAGGCACGCACGCACACATGCACGCACGTACGCACGCACGCACGCACGACATATGTACCATGTATGACATATGTAGCATGCTTGGTAGAATCCCCTGAGTGCAGTAGGAGACACTCATTGTATAGAATGTGAGCATGTGGTTTGAAAATAGGTACGCATGTATTTTTCATTGACCAAAGTTGTGCACAACTAATTGTCATGCAAATGATACAAAGCAGGATGACCTATCAGCAAATGGCACAGCATGCAGAGAAACTACAAACAGAAGCCACTGCGGATAATTGTGTGTGTGCGTGCGTGCGTGCGTGCGTGTGCAGTTGTGCTATATTGCTGCATCGTAGCATAGTGATGTAAAGAATCAAAATGATCGCTATAACTAGGCGGTCAACTTTTGTGTTTTAGCCGAAGTGATGCGACGTACTCACATCGAGTTTTTTGTGAAGCAGCCGATTTGATGGTGTGCGTGCGTGCGTGCACATCTGCAGTGCCATATTGGTTCGTCGGAGCATAGCAGTGTAAAGAATCAAAATAATCTACACGTGCAGGCGGTCAACTTCCGTGTTTTAGCCAAAGTGATCCGACCTACCCATATCAATATTTATCGATTATTCCGGATGTGAAAATATTTTGGTGCGTCGGATCATGTTGACTTCAAGGAATGAAATGTTCGCCATCGAAGGGCAATCAACTTTATTATTGACGTTAATGCCCTCCGACGTAACCACACCAAAATATCGCCATTTTTCGTTTTCGGTATAATGGGGAGAGGCATTTTGGTGCGTTCAATTTGGTCCAATTGTCAAAAGGGGTCTATTCCAGGTCATGCCGAACAACTTTTTCCTTTATAGCAAAGCTCTGTGATAAGCCGTTAGCGCGCCTATTAAACACAAACTTTTTGGCCGATATTTTTAATTGCTAATAACTCATTATCGGTGATGAAGTTTTAGGTTCAGTGACTTGGCATAGACTTCCCATAAGAAACTGTTCAAGGAAATCAAAAAAAAATTGGGGGTTAATTGGGCACTTTTTCGAGATTTACTCTTGGTGGAAACCACCCCAAAAAAACGACTATGTCCGAAAAAACGCATAAAATCGACGATATCTCGAGTTTGGTAGGACGCAGAGACGATTCCTTTGGTACGCAAAATTGCCATCATGGGTCGCTTACACATGCCAAGTTTCATTCCAATTGCCCACGGCACTAGCGAGTGGCGCTCCAAAAACTGGGAGGAGAACACGAAAAAAAAAAAAAGACACTTTTCGGAAACATTTTCGGGCGTACCCCCTTAACGCGCAGCAATACTGCAACGCGCTGTGGCACGTACGGTCCCCCGATGAGTGCGCTTCTTTTGACCCATAACGCGCCGAAATCGGTTCAGCCAATCAAAAGTTATGGGCGATCAAAAATCCGAATTCTCGCGCGCGCAAGTCGTCACATATTAGGGTTGTACGCTGACGCGTACACCCTGATTAGGGTTGTACGCTGACGCGTACACCCTGATTTGCATGCGCACGCCCACCTGCATGTCTTGGGCGGCGCCAACCAAGTCTTTGGTGGATTTCCCCTGCACGCAATCCCACCTGCAATTTCAGCATTTTCCTTTCTTCACCACAACCGCAAAACTTGTTCTCACAAATTCGAATAATTTGCGCAACAATCTCTTGCGCTCATATTCCCCACCACAGCATGCACATTTTTTTTGGAGGTTCGAGACAGAAGCCTCAGGCGAGAGGAGGACTGCATGGGTCCTTGGCTACCTCTGCCTTCTACAAGACCGATGAGAACAGCGATCAGGGGGCACAGTTTTTGGCGTGAGTGAGCCCCTTGCCCAAGGGGGTTACTGTGTGTGTTTTTTTTTGGCAGTCTTGCCACGCTGAGGATTGAACTCCGCAACTTGCGGTTTGGAACCAACGCCTTAGCCCAACTGCGCAAACAAGCCGCGAACTTGTTGCGCAGTGTCTTCGCATTTTTCGTTTGGACGCAATCTTTGCGAATTCCCTTGCAAACATACGGACCTGTCCTGACTTGTGCCCGTCGAGCAGCCCACGTATCTGGCAAATCTGATGGTGTTGTTGTAGGCGAGAGCCGGCTTGCTGATCACCTGGTGATAGGACACGTCTGAGCCGCTCATCGCCACGCCCCGAATGAACAAATCTGAAGAGGGAAGGGTTGTACCGTATGCCCTCCAATAGTGCCCCTGGGTACCCTGAAAGTATAGTGCCCCCCCCCCTCCAACAGTGCCCCCGGGTAAGAAGAGGTTGAAATAATACTGCCCCGGGGGCACTATTGGGGGGTTTACGGCACGCCAATTTTCACTGCCTCGTGCATTAGGCGCGGGTAATCGTCACACCCCCCCCCCCCAACAAAAATGACAAATTACTGTAAACCACAGTGGAATTTCACATCACATTGCGTGCGGTTGCAGACATATACCTGAGGGGACTGCGGCAGGGAGGGGGGGGGGGACACACCAATGCTGACAAATCTCCCCACAGCCGGATTCTTTTAAACGATTTCCAACCTTCTACTTGAGATGAAAGAAACGTACCCCCGCATCCAATCCCCCCCCCCCAACCCCAGTTACAGGTATGGCTCCTATCCTCACATCCGAACCCAGTGCAACAAATATCGACTGCTGCAACTGCAACGCGTGTCACTTCACGTGCAAAATGCACGTACAGCCGTTCCGAGTGAACAAAAAACACATTTTTATTCGAGATTGTTGTGCAAAGTTCCAAAAAAAAAACCCAACAAAATTGACAAGTACCCCTAGAGTCGGCCGAGAGCATGTGCAGTCCGACGGAGACGGCGCCCGCTCCGTGTCCCACCAACACGACCTTGCGACTGTCGCCGCCGAAGGCGAACGCGTTGTCGCGCAGCCATTCCAGCGCCAGTCGCTGGTCCGACAGCCCGTAGTTGCCGCTGGCTACGTCGCCCAGAGACAGGAAGCCTGCGCAAGGAAGCGAGCGAGACGACGATCCACCACGACGACAAGAGAAATTGGGGAGAATACCAGAGCGAATGAAAGGACATTGCAGACCGGAGACCACGGAAATGGCGGCGGCGGGGGGGGGGGGGGGTAAAGAGGGAAGAGGAGAGGGGGAGAAAGGAATACGTCGGGATCGAACTTTTGCGACGATTTTTTGTTTCAAGAAAATGGGTTTTAACTGAAAAGCCATTTCTACGCACTCTTGAGCTAAAAGCTGCCAAGACAGACAAGAATACCATTTTTGCACGAACAATTATCTTGAGACCCTGGGATGTGTCAGGGGGAGGGTGTTGTATCGACCACCCGCACATGGCCATATCTGAAAAAAGCAGGCAACCGCACACACGTGGGTGACACACCAAAAGGTCCCAGTCTGTAGTTGATAGTGACGACAACCAGACCCCTTGAAGCGAGAATCTGTCCAGGCCAATCATTGGCGGCGCCATATTGGAACGCGCCGCCGTGCAAGAAGGCCACCACAGGGTAATATTGACCGGAAGTCGACACCTGCAGTCAAGAGAGAAAAAAACTGAATTCTTCTTGAGTCGTGGATTCACAAGGTGTGTGTGTGCGTGCGTGCGTGCGTGCGTGCCGGTGCGTGCGTGCCGGTGCGTGCGCGCCGGTGCGCGCGTGCCGGTGCGTGCGTGCGTGCCGGTGCGTGCGTGCGTGCGCGTTCTGGTGCGTGCGTGCGTGCGTGCGTGCGCGTGTGCTTGCGTGCATGCGTGCTGGTGCGTGCATGCTTGCGTGCGTGCGTGCGTGCCGCTGCGTGCGCGTGTGCGTGCCAGTGCGTGCGTGCCAGTGTGTGCCGACGCGTGCATGCGTGCGGTGCGTGTGCGTGCTGGTGCGTGCGTGCCGGTGCGCGCGCGCCGGTGCGTGTGTGCGTGCGGGTTCTGGTGCGCGCGTGCGTGCGTGCGTGCGCGTGTGCTTGCGTGCGTGCTTGGGTGCGTGCGCGCGTGCGTGCTGGTGCGTGCGTGCCGGTGCGCGTGCGCCGGTGCGTGTGTGCGTGCGCGTTCTGGTGCGTGCGTGCGAGTGTGCTTGCGAGCATGCTTGCGTGCGTGCGTGCGTGCCGGTGCGTGCGTGTGTGCGTGTCAGTGCGTGCGTGCGCGCGTGCCGGTGCGTGCGTGTGTGCCGGTGCGTGCGTGCGTGCGTGCGTGCGTGCGTGCTGGTGCGTGCGTGCGTGCCGGTGCGTGCGTGCGTGCGAGCCAGTGCGTGCGTGCGTGCGTGCGTGCGTGCGTGCGTGCGTGCGTGCTGGTGCGCGCCTTGGGCGTAAAGACGTTCAAGTATAGGCAGTCTTCGTCGACGGCATAGTCGTAAACTGAGTCGAATTTCAGAGTCGGTTTCGCCTCGGTGTTCTGCGCGCAGGCGGCCTTGTACTCGAAGGCGGGGTAGGCGCCCTCAACGGTCGCGCCCCTTCGGTCCTGACTGTACGTCTTGGGCAGCGCGCCCAGTCGCTCGGGTCGCTGGAACGGCGCCCAGTGGTGCAAGCGAGTGAAAATTGACATATGAAAATTATATAAATGGAAAATGGTGTCGCGGCTGGTGCCCTAGCCACGACGAGTACCCCCCCCCCCACTTCGCCAGCCACTCTCCTTACAACAGCGATGCGAATGGGAATATTCCACTTAAGCTGCCATAACAGATTTGTCATTGTAAACTTCCGATTATACGCGTAGGATGAAACAATTGAAATCAGTGACCCATAGGTGCCCGGAGGGGTAAATCGCCGAATTTTTCGAAGGCAGGGGTGGATAAATCGGGATGTTCGGCATGAGTTTTATACGTCGTAATTGCACAAAAAATGATACTTATTCGCCTCAAAATGGGCCCAGAACGTGATCTAAACGCCATTATTACATTTAAGCTGCAAAGTACAAAAAGAGCGCTACAGCCACGCTTTTGTCATTTTTACAAGACAAATTGGCTTGAAGCTCCAGAAAATGAAAGCCAGGGAGGGGTCGTCCCGAAAGTCTTTCGGGATAGGTCTAACAGGGGAGGGGTATAACACCCTCCAGCGGGCACCTATGCCCCCCGTGGGTACCTATGCAGTAAACACCCCTCGGCTTTCAGTTTTCAGAGCTGCAAGCCAATCTTTTCAAATAGTCTTAAAAAATAAGTACATTTCGAGGTCCTCTTCACAAAAAATAGACGATTAGTCAAATCCCCTCCCTTAACCTATGGTCTATGCTTGGCGTGGTCGGTGTGTGTGTGTCCAGGCAGATGTGTGCTGCTCTCGTCACGCCCAACTTGCCAGTCATTGGCGTGAGCTGAGGCACTCTAATTGTTTCTTTGTTTTACTGTCTAGGAGAATTATTTTTTGGAAATCGTGTTATATTAGCATGCATTTTCGCTTACATGCGTAGGGTAAAAGGCCTGAAAAGAACGCACCTGAAATCGCCGGGCGGCAACGGGCGGTTCGGCATAGGGAATGCCCAAAAACTCGAAAATCGTCACGTCGTTCCTCTCAGGCAAGGGATTGGGGTTAGGTCTGTCGGCTGAGGCGGAATACTCCTCGAAAGGGTCCCTGTCCGGCGTCCAGGGCAGGTCTTTCAAATAGGTCTTGCGCCCGGCAATTCTGCCTAGAATTTCTGCGTATTAGAATGGTCGGGAGCAAAAGCAGATTGCAAACTAGGCAAATTATTCAGCAAAATAAACACAAAAAAGCCAACAGCAACAACCTAAGCTCGTGCTGACAAAGACGGCGTCGCTGGGGAGTTGGTCGGGACGCAAATTCGCGCGCTCGGCAGGTCTGGGCGTGGTCGTTGTCGTTTTTGAACGCCCGAAAATGTCGTTGGGACGCGTCCGAGCAAAGAAATCCCCACGATTTTGCGCAGAATTCAGCGCGACACCGCACAACAACGGCAGAAGTAGAATCCATACCGGACGCAGCCCCATTTGATTCAGTTAAGGAGCAAGGATTCACAGAATAAAACCAAGAAATGCGAGCATGATTCACCACTCAAACTGAAAATTAAAAAATGTAACGCAGATGCGTTTGTGTGCCTGTGTGGATTGTGTAATAGAAATGCGAAAGAGCAACGAGGTGGGCTTTGGCTTAGGCATTGCTTAGGCTTAGGCTTTATTTTGCTTAGCATTAGCTCAGGTTTAGGCCCAGGCTCATAACCATGAAATTATTTTTGTGTGTTTTTTTGGTTTTCTGCTCTATAGTATCTAATGGTATTCGGTCTACCCAAAGTAGGTGCATGTACGGTGAACGCAATACGATGCACTGACCCTTCTACTACTAGCGAACTGTCTTACACCTATGATCTACATATGTAGATTGATTGTCACCCGTACAAAAGTTTCGGAAACACGGATCAGCGCTGCAGCTGAGTAACCATTATCACTTGGGCATCAGACACATCAGGACTGAGCGTGTTTGCATCACGGTACGATTTCCACCCCTAATTCGTTTCGTATGGGGGCCCCCGGCCACAGGTACTGCGTACCATGGGTGCGTATCGTGGTCGACGACGGGTGACACAAGCTCAGCCGACCGAGAAACAGCCCGTCTGGGACCACCCAGAGCGGATCGCGCCCCTTGATTCACACCACAGTAAAGTACCTATTGCTGTATATCCGTATCTTTGCCCATAGAAGACGCAAGGGAATAAGATTGCACCCAGGAAGTCTAGGAGAGGTGCACTTGAATTTTACCGCGCGTATCTGGGGACTACTGGAGTAGAAGAATTCTACAGCAGGGGGTGGGGGTGTGGCTGCTGGGAGGATTTGCAGCTATAAATGCAACCGCGTGTTTCAAGATTTAACATCAACCAAGTTTGACGTGTCTATCTAGGAAAAGCCAAACCATAGGGCGTTGTAGTACACTGCGAAGTCCCTATCAGCGCAGCGAGTTCGTATGGGTACTTCGGATTATGCAAATCCCGTCCCGCTATCGCCAGCACAGCTTGCACGAGTACTCAGCACTTGCACGAGTATAGGCATGCGCCTGACCGCAGTCAACTAAAACTGTTGGCCCAGCTTCAAATTACTCTGTTGACACGTCCAGTTGATATCGATTATTCCCTGTCAATTGCTTGGATGCACTAGAGAATGGTATAGGGTTCGTTTCTATGTGGACTTCGTACTCGTCGGTTGCCACCTAATATTCGTGTGGTTGGTGCCCAAGTCCATTAGGGAGGACCGCGCCAAACATGAACGCTACGCGTCTGAAGTTCTTTTCACTCTCGTACAAGCGCTGCTGGGACTTCAATGCGACTCGTGCCGCGGCGGCGCTCGACACCGCGCTGGCCGGCAGTCAACTCTCCGTCGCGTTCAGCGGCTATGGCCAGTTGCTGGTCGCTATTTTGGTGCTCTTCTCTTCACTGTGTCAGTGTTGCGCCCTGCGACGGGGCAGGCGGATGGGTTTGCTGGCGCAGGTGCCTTCCTTGTTCCACTTGCACAAGAGCCAGCTGGAACTGCTCGCGGCGCTCGTCGCGTGTGCGCACTCCTTGATTTGGATCTTTGAACGTGGAAGGCGTTGGTTGCTCAGGAGACGCTTGCAAAGCCAGCAAAATGACGGACACGTAAACACTTTTGGGAATGAATGAAAATGGGCTAATCAACGCCTTCTGCAGCGTTCGATACTGAGCATTCTGGCGTGCTCTTAGCAGCCGCCGTATTGAAGGAGTTGATTGCGGTGAATTTCCTACTGTCATCTGTGGGAGTCTTCACGCTGTTGTCTTGGCTCAAGACACTGGCAGTTCTGAGCCCCTTAAGACATAAGAAGTGGACCACTGGCAACTTCTGCAAGGTCAGCGTGCGTGCGTGCGTGCGTGCGTGCGTGCGTGCGTGCGTGCGTGCGTGCGTGCGTGCGTGCGTGCGAGCGTGCCCGCGTGCGTGCGTGCGAGCGTGCCCGCGTGCGTGCGTGCGTGCGTGCACTTCCATTCCACAAAAATCCACTGCCATTATGAAACCGATCCGCTTCAGACGTTGCTCGTGGCCAACGATCTTCTGACGTTCCTCATCCCTGTCACTCTCCTAGGCGCCATCAAGAACCTGCCCTTTGTCTTCGCCGTGGTCGCTCTGTCACTGGGCCACGTTGTCACGCTGCTGACGTCACTCGGTGCGATGACCGCGGTATTTTGGTGCGCCACCCGGCTCACCAGCCTCCCGTGCGCCTCCCTGCGCGAGAGATACAGAGTGTCCAAGTTCAAACTGTACGCGGGGGCGGCGTGCGTCGTCCTCTGCTACCTGCCGTTCTGCGCGCTGACGGCGGCAGCCTATCGACTGCCAAACCCGTGCTGGGTCGCCGAGCATGCGGCAAGTTGCCCTGCTACTACTACTACTGCTGCTGTAGGGCAGCGCATGGCCTAGTGGTAGAGAATCGGCCTCTTGCGCGCACGGTTCTGCTGGGTTCGATTCTTGACGGAACCACTAGAACGCGTATTTCCCGATGCATGGATGCTCTCGTGCTGTCACTGCCCAAGATTACAAGAGATGGCGTTCTTCCGAATGTCTTTGGCTACTGATGCGGCTCTAGACAGGAAGGCGTCATGGAGATGGAGGGCATTGACGGCCTCCTAGCGTTGCCCTTGATCCAACCACAACAGCAACTGAGCTACTGCTGTAGTGCAGCCATGATGACAGCACCAAGGTAATCGCATAGTTTCTCGTTCATTCAGATTGCGATTTCCATTGCGCACAACGCCACGTTCTCGCTGATGTGGATCAAGTGCGTGCTGGACCTGGCCATCGGCTTGCTCACGACCCAGCGCTGAGACAGGGCCCAAGTGAAGCAGTACCCCATAGATAGGTTATGCTTGTTTTGTGTTTTTCCCTTTATTTAATTTATTTAAATTTGTCTTTAATTTATTTTTTTTTGAGAGATGCTTTTTTAAAACCACGTATGTTGGTGTTTGTTTTGATAGGGTGTACTTTTCGGTGGTTGGGCCTTCTAGGTCGTGCTGGCGTCCAACTGGTGACTGAATCCGGTCCCGTCCCGTCCCATTGCTCTAGTAGTGACAGCGTTATGTCTTTTGTCTGTGTAGACGCGGCCATCGG
>JASAMY010001001.1:0-26554 GCA_030248085.1 Paralinhomoeus sp. GSCO2_6 | reverse complement strand
ACAGCAGACGCAGAAAAATACAGCAGACGACCGATCGCCGCACGGCGCCTCTGAGTTCAGTCGTCGTCGTCGTCGTCGTCGGCGGCGTCGTCGTTCGAGCGACGTTTGTGCGAGGCGCACGCGGCGCTGGTGCGCGGCGAGCCGCGACAGGCGCTCGCGTCGCTCCTGGAGGCGACGCAGGCCCCAGAGGCTGCCGGCTCACTCTACCGCCGCCTGCTGTCGCGCAACGCGGTCGGCGTCGTCTACGCGACGCGTCTGCGCAAGCCCCGACTCGCGCTCGGCTACCTACGCGAAGCGGTCGACTGCGCGCAGCGTCTGATGGCGCTTCGTGAGCGCCTCCTCGGCACTGCTGCCAACAGCACGCGGATGCGACCCCGTTCTTTTCTCAGCTCTGGAGGGCCCGCTGCGCAACTGGACGACCGGTTGCGGAGACGCGCTCTACTACAACATCGCCCTGGCGCAACTACACTGCGGAGGGGCCACTGCGCCTTCGACCTCTTTCTCCACCTGACGAGGTCGGTACCACTCGAACGCCCGTCTCTGGTTCAGACTCGCGGAGTGCTGTGCATCTCCGTCTACAAGAAGGTGAACGCCGACTTTGGGCACCAAAGCCACATTGGAGGATGGAACGTGCTCGATTCAGTCGAACAAGGCGTCGTTCGAACTGAGCGAGCGTCTGCGCGACATGGTGGAGCGGGTCGCTGGAGTGGCGATCCATCGGAAGGCCGCCTTTAAGACCGAGTTCGGAGTCAGTCATCAGCAGTCGAGGTGGAAGCTGCACTGTCGGCGCGTTGTCGCCAACCCGGCCGACTGCCACTTGTAGTAACTCGTCGGCTTGCGGCGGCAGCGCGATTCCCGTGCCGACGCTCGAGATCGCCTCGCTCTGTCTCCGCAACGCGGCCGCCATCCTCTCGTCGGCGGCGCCTTCTCGGGAGACGCTCGAGCGAGAGCCGGGACCGGCTCAGCGCCCTCTCGGCCCTGCCCTGCGCCCCCATGTCCGTCGCCGAAGTGCACCGCCACCGGTACGTACGCCTCCCTGTCCGGCGCGTCTCCCATTAGCCCCCCCCCGCCCTTGCAGCTGTTCCGTGCTCTGCGCCACCGCCTACGTGTGTCTCTGCCTGGGCGAGTGCCAGAGCTCGCTGCCAGCTTCCGACGAACTCCTCCAGCAGCCCTACCTCTCGGCCTACCATCGGTACTGTCCTGTTGCGTTCTGTTGCGACTGCTGCGCGTCGTCAGTTGAGATGTGGACTCTGACGACGCGCGCGCAGGTGCCTGGGCGCCTTGTACAAAGCGGAGGCGCTGCTGGGGACTTCGAGCGGGGGGTCGGCGGCGCACGAGAGCGCCATGTCGCTGCTCGACTGGAAGGCGCGCGAGGAGGACGGCGAGGCGCTTCGGCCCTCGGCGCTCTGGAGTCGGCAGGCGGACGCGCAGCTCCTCTCGACGCCCCACCCCTCCTACTATCCCAACACGGCCGCGCCCATGCGCGTCGTCTTCACCTACAATCGCGCCCTGGCGCTCGCCCACCGAGGCGCCTACGAGGCGGCTGAAAGCGTCGTCAAGGAGGTATGTCCACTCAGTGGTCGTAGAATGACGACGATGATCTCCCACTCGTACGCTTAAGATCAACGCCAGCAGCGGCGGCTGTCGTCGTCGCCTCGGCTCCTCCTCCGGCATAGGTCGCCTCCTCCTCTCCGCCAGACGTCGCATTAGTAGTCCCCGACGACATACCAGGAACCGGGTCTGGCAGAGTGGGGGGAATGACCAAATTCTGGGGATATGGAGCAAAAAGTGGGGGGTAGCCAGCCATTTGTTGAGTTATACTGGTACTTTTTGGTCAAAAATGGGTATATATAGGGTCTAAACAGTGTTATTTAGCTGTTTTATGGTCATATAACACTGAAAAGCACAGAAAATACACCAACATTTACTCACTTTTATCGTTTTACACTGAGTGAAAATCCCTTGGGAAAATTCTGGGGGGGGGGGGGGTTGGGGGGGGGGGGAGTTGGGTTGGTGTTGGAAAAATTCTGCGGGGCCCCAACACCCCCCCAGTTACAGGTACGCCCGACGACTGTGCGGCGTCGTCCGGCGCCAACAAGGTGTCGTACAGCACGATGCGCTTGTTGTTGAAAAATCCGTAGACGCTTTACTGTGAGCCGATCCCTTCGAGCCTGAAACAATACAAAAAGCAGTGGGGCGGCTTGTCAAACTCAAGGCATATACCTTCCACGACGTAAAGCTTGGTCCGGGGAAAGCCGAGTCTTTGCGAGAGCGCCTCAATCTTCTGCTTCAGCGGTCCCTCCTTGAGCGGCTCGTACTACGTACGTCGAAGAGCGGCGCGATGTACTCGGGATGCACGGTCATGAAGAACTAGAGAGAGAGCGGTGGATCGCTGCACCGAGACACAGAGGCACTCCAAGAAGCGCGCGCACAAAGGTGACGCAGGTCATGAAGAGCCAGACGTAGACGAAGAAGTACGCGCCCCCCAAGGCGCACAATGGGAACGATGGCGGCGCAGAGGGGCGCGCCGAGCGTCAGCTTCAGTAGCACGCTCTTCAGCTGATCCTTCGCGAAGAAGCCGGCCGTCTGAGAGGCAACGCCGCCGTCCTTCACCGCCCAGCAGAGCGCTGCTGACTGGCGAATAGGTCGCAACGTCTGAGTCACTTACGTTGGCGTGCGACAAATGGCCGGCGATCGCGTAAAGCCGGTCCGCTTCGTCGAACGTGTCAGTCGCTGAACCGATGTAGAACGGCGCTTTGATCGCGCACAATTTGACTGGGGAACGCGTGTATCAGTGCACCTTGCTGAAGGTTGTCCGCGCACGGCAAGAGATAGCGGAAGAGGTCGGCGCGTCGCCAGTAACAGTAGGCCATGGTATAGTTGGAGTCCACGTAGGGCGCCGACTGCGTGAGCGTGTCCTGAACAGCAAGTGAGCAGTTGCATGAAGCAGTGTTGCATGTCAGATCCGGGTGGGGCGTGAACGGTCCAAGCCACCAGCCACTCGCCAGCTCGCCGCACCAGAGCCAGACTCGGGCGATTATCAGCCACCACCAGATCACGGTCCTCTCCAACTGGCTGTACAGAGAGCGCACGAAAGAGAAGCGCGCCCCATCGATCTTGTAGAGCCGCGACCGACGGAACGAGTCCTCGTCCAGTATTGAGGCGACGTCGGACGGTACGCTCGTCGTCTCGACGTATTTAGTGTACTGCAACACGGCCAACGATTCGAAGAAACCAAGAGAAATGGGGAGAAGAACGTAACCACCTGCCGGTAGGCTACATACTCGTGCCAAAAAACGCCAATCAGCAGAAGCCAAACACCAAATAGAACACGGTTTCCGCCAAGTCCGACTCGTCCATCGGAGAACTTTGTACAACGGGAATAAACAGAGGCACAGACAGGGGAGTATGTATGCGCAGGCAGGAGATGATGGCAGCAGGAAAAGCTGACTTCCTGAAAGTCGCTGCGGCTTTCACGACGACGCGACGCAGCTGGACGGCACGGGACGGGACGGACGAGCGCCGGCGCGGGCAAGATCCGCAAGAAGAAGAATCCTCCAGCACAACAAAGCGGTGCGCCACCCTCGGCTGCGCCCTCGCGCGTTGAAATGCTGCGATGTTTAGGCGGTGGGGAAGACGGTGGAAGCACTAGCGGATCCAGACGGGGGGGAGAGGGGGGTCTCCACCTCCTGTCAGCTCAGATTTGGGGGGGGGGGGAGGAGGGGGAGAGATCAGGGGGAGAAGAAGGCAAGAAGGGCGAGCACAAGGGGAAATAGACCGATTTTTACGTTTTCCTTGGATTAGGGCACTCAAAAGCGCAAAATTTTTGCCTGCGGCGCTGTGGTTCTCTCCCAACTCACGTTTGATTCGCAAGGGAGCTCAAAAATCCCGTCATTTTTGTCTATTCCATAGTAGTGAAGTTTGGGTGGTGACCTTTCCCCCCCCCTCTGTCAGAAAATCCTGGATCCGCCAGTGGGTGGAAGTGAGACGGACCCCGTCGCCAACTTGTCGGCCAGAATATTCGCGATCAACCGTGGAACCAGAGCAGCGAGACCAGTTAGAGGCGAACGTTGCGTGGGACGAGAAGTAGTTTGCGCACAGCGAGTGTTTATCGAATTTTGTGGAGGCGAGAGTTCGGCTTTTCTCGGGTCGGATCCGTTGGCCGCGTTAGTTGTCCGTGCCGTCCGCGTTCGTGTACTCCGTGTTCGGGTCGTACATTTTCTGTTGGATAACCTAAACATCGCAGCATTCCACGCGCGAGGGCGCAGCCGACGGTGGCGCACCTGAATGTTGAATTTCAAGTCCCTCTTGTAGTGTTTCGCTTTGCCGCTCAGGCGCTTTCCCGCGAGGCGCTCGGCGTGGCGCACGGCGCCCAGTGCCTGAGCGAATTTCCATCAGTCAGCTGTGTACGTCGAGGAAAGAAGGCCTGCCACGCTGCTACCGTGTTCATCATGTCGAGCGCCGTGGCGATGTCGCCCGTCCACGTGTACAGTATGGAGTGGTTGACAGACACGCCCACCGACACCGCCGCCGAGTCGCCTCCGTACTCTTGCACCAGACGGCCGGCGATCGCGTAGAGACTGTCCGCTCGGTGGAAGGTCTCTATTTCTGAACCGGTGTAGAACGGCGCTTTGATCGCGCACAATTTGACTGGTGAACGCGTGTATCAGTGCACCTTCCGGAAGGTTCTCCGCGCACGGTAGGAGATAGCGCAAGAGGTCGGAGCGTCGCCAGTAGCAGTAGGAGAGCGTATTGTTGCAGTCCGCGTAGGGCGCCGACTCCGTGAGCGCGTTCTGAACAGCTAGTGAGCAGTTGCATGAAGCAGTGTTGCCCGTCAGATCCGGGTGGGGCGTGAACGGTCCAAGCCACCAGCCACCTGCACGTGCGTAATCTCGGCGCGCAGGCCTTCTTGCAGCAGCGTCCTCTCGGCGTACTCGGCACCGGCAGCTGCGTCCTCCGGCTCCGCCCTGTTCAGCAGCTCGTTTCCTCCGCCTTCGGCCTCTTCGTCGCCGTACACCTCCTCCTCCGCCTTCTTTCGGCGGATGGCCGCCTTCAAGGCCTTCCTCTGTGGCAGTAGACACGAGTAGGCGGACTCCCAATACGCTTCCAGTTTCTGAACGCGAGAGCAGAGCACGTCGACGGCGGTGCGCACTCGAAGCAGGCGGCGCGACGAGAGGCGTACCTCCAGGGACAATGGCGGTCCTGAAGTGGCGCGGCGCAACGAGGCCGAGGCTTCCGCTAGACCCGGCTCAATCGGCGGCGCCGCCATGGAGTCGGGGCAATTCTGCAGTCACAGTCGTCTTCGTCACAAGTGGAAGTCTTCGTCAATTCTTCGTCTTCGTCTTCGCCACAAGTCTTCGTCAATACCGAATACTTAGTGCCGCTGCACGTTACTAGCGAAAGGAGTGAAAAGCCACAGGTCTAACCCAACCTGAAACAGTTATGACTTGTGCGGAATGCATTATTAGTGCATTCGTGCTGATGACAAGTTGTCGTTCTCGTTAGGCCCGCTGCTCTTGTCGGCGATACGAAGCGCACGAGTTGGCGACTGCTGTCGGATTCGGTCGGTGTGCCTTGCCGTTCAAGCTTTCCTCGGGCGACTCGACTCGGCAACGCAGGCGACGAACACAATCCAGAATCACTTGGCCGCTGACGCATATGTAAAAGTGTCGGTCATGTATGTAAAAGTGTCGGCGGGGGGGGGGGGGGAGCGGGGGGGTGAAGGTGCGCGCTCTTTGAGCTTCGTCCCCTCGCCCCTCCCCTGCGCCCGTGCTGTGTGTTTTACTCTTCCGTCGGGGCTGGCTGGTCTCGCGCGCGTCTCTCTGTCCGTCTGTCTGTGCGCGTATGTTCGTCCCTCGGCGGGCGCGCGTCGTCGCCCCTCCCCGCGGGGTCGGCGGTGGGCCGCCCCGGGGGGGGGGCGGTTGGGGGGCGGGGGGAAGACGACGCCCCCTCCGCCCCGATGTTATAAAATGCGTACGCCGCGCGCGGATTCCCCCCGCCCCCCCGCCTCCTCCGCCCCACGGGCATTCTTTTTTGGTTGGGGGGGGGTCCTCCCCCCGCGCCGGTTGCTCTCTCTCCCCTCCCCCGTGTGCTGGGCCCTGCATGTGTGTTCTCGTTCGTCTTTCCTGGCTCCCTTGTCTTTTTTGTCTGGCCCCCCCCGCGGGCGGGCCCGGCCCCCGCCGGGCCGTACCGTAATCAACTGGTGTCGATCCAAAAGGGTTCTTCCTACCTGCCGGCGCGAGCGTCTTATCTTAAAATGCGACATTTGCATGTATCGAAGTAGTTGTTTCCCTGGCTGACGGATAACCCCCTATGGGGGGCCGAAAACCCCCCCCCCCTTTCCCCCCCCAACCGGCCTGCTGGCGCCGGTTCCTGTTGGGCGAAATGTTTTCTATGTACTGCTGATAGAGGGTTGTGCCCCCCGACGGGGGGCCGCTTCCTGTCCGCCCGCCGGCCGCCACCGGCCGCCGTCGTGGTCGCCGTCGAGTCAGTCGGACTGCCGGTGCTTACAAGTTGGAGACTGGCGCTCGCGTCTATTACGAAGAAAGCCGCGCTGTCCTCCGCTCTCTCAAGACAAACTTGAAGGTGCGACTCCGTCGGTCGCGGACCTTCTCGCGTTCAAGGCTGCGATCGTTAGGTGTTTACTGACGCGGCGCACGTGTCCGACGCCGCAACGCAAGGCCAAAGCACGCCGAACTGAAGCGCATCCGAGTCGAAGTGAAGCAGCAGGCAGTGACCCATCTCTCAAATGAAACGAGTGATTCTCCTTTCGTGACGCGACTCCAAAGGATACATACCGTAGTCATCGGCGCTCTTGGTTGTAACTCGAGGTACACGACGCTGCTGTCGTTGAACCGCCACCAGGAGCCCAGCTCGTCGACCAAGCAGTCCGCTGTGTCGTGGCCGCTGTCGACGCTGGCCCCCGAGTGGTACTACACAACAAACCAGCAGCTGTGGTGAATGTCACTCAGCGCGAAATGAGCGCGCACTCACGACGACGCTTCGCAGTCGGTTCTGAGGAGTACGCGTGCCGCCCGCACGGCCGCCCGCCCGGACGGACGCCGAGTCGCGCGCCGCGGCTTTCAGAGGTCGCGAAGGCGTACTTCGCCGTCGCGCTGCTCGTTGCGACGCTGGCGCTCGTCGCTCAGCTTCGCCTACCTCACTCGCTCCAGGTTTTGCGAACGGCGTCGCGCAGCCTCCCATGAGCGTGCGTCAACTCGGCTCACTTGAGGCGGCGCATGCAGCTGCGTGTGAGGAGAATGGAGGGCAGCAGCAGCGGAAGACGGCCGTCGACGACGCCGCTGAGGGGACGCCGCCTGCCGCGTCGACGTCGGCGCGCCTCTGGCGTGACGCGTGGCGGCGCAACCTCCGTCCTCCTCACACGACTCACCGACTTCGGCGTCGTTCTGCTGCTGGTACTTGCAGCTGGCATGCGGCACGCCCGCTGGACGCGGTTGGTCCATGCGCGGGAAGGGAAGCTTCCTTTCTTATATGGGTAGAGCGAGAGAGCGCGACTGCGCATTTAGAGTGGGCTTGGGCGGCGGCTTCTGGAACGACGCGCGGGTGGTCGCGCCGCACGTACGGCTTCGTCTCCGTCCTGCTGACTTCCATCGTCGTCGGCTGCTGCAAAGCACAACGTGCTTCAGGTTTTGCAAGCGGCGTCGCGCAGCAGCCCACGAGCGTGCGTCAACTCGGCTGGCTCTACGCCCTCCTCCTCTCCCTCCTCCTGCCTTGCGTCTCGCGTACTTGATTTGCGGTTCAGCGGCTGGCGGTCACTTGTGTGCAAGGCATTAAAAGGTTTTTTTTGAAATCTAATGTTCTAGCGATAAGTGGAAGGAAAATAGTGGTGAAGGAGGAGGATGAAGAATCGACCAGCGGCGCCTATGTCCTGCCCCACTGGCGCTGCCGCTGACAAGTTCGAGGACGCCTGCGTTCGTCTGCGAAAAGCCGCCGAAGAGGGGCCGCCTCTAACTCTGGCGGTTGGCCACTGATCCACGCCGCGCCGCCACGGAGTGCGCCGCCGCGTGCGACGCGCGCTCTCTTTTCAGGACATGCGTCGGTTTTGGAAGACTGCACACAGTTTTGTGAACCAGATCCGCAGCCGCGTGACGAAGGAGACGTTGGAAGTGGACGTGCTGGAAGGCGTCGACGTCGACATGCAACTGCAGAACCTGGAGGAGATGAGGGCTCGGCTGGCCATGCTTCGGGCGGAGTTGGCGACTCGAGCCACTGCTGTCGAGGTGGCTTCGCGCTTCAGCCAGGCGTGACGCGCAACACTGTTGGATGTCAATGCTTGCTTGTTTAGGCGACTCTGCGCCAATGCGCTCCCTCCTCTGACGGGGAGTACACTTTGGCATGCGCGTTGCTCTTGACCGCCGACAGCGTCCGTTACCAGTCGGAAGCGCTCGGCGAGGAGGGGGAGGAGGGTTCTAGACAAGGTGCAGTGCTGCAACACGCTTTGGCCGCGTATCGAATGGTGCGCACTGAACCGGCGCTCTGCACCAATTCAGACGCTCTCAAGCGCGCCGCGCACGCCTGCGTGGTGGCCTCCCGCGTCACCGCCGATTATGCCCCCACGAACGACGTCTGTCTCCGCGTCGCGCTGTGCAAGAGTATGATTCTGCACTCTCAGGGAGACGAGGACCGAGCCCTTCAAGAGACGACCGCCGTAAATGCTCTAGAGCAGGCCTTGCTTTCTTCAGCTGTACACGGCCCACTGATGGACACGCGTTTAGGCGCTGGACCGACTCACCGACTACAAGCGGCGGACGGGGAGGCAAGTGTGGGACGACGCTGGCTTGGAGGCACTGAAATGCCTGAAGACCAACTGGAAGGTGCGCCACCGTCGCTGCACCTTCTCGCGTTGAACGCTGCGATCGTTAGGTCCTTTCGGCGCTGTCAACCCACCAGCGCAATCACCCCGAGAACGCCGCCAACGCCGACAACGCCGACTACGGCGACAACGCCGACAACGGCGGCAACGCCGACGACTAGTCCCAAGTACCGTCAGCCAGCGCAGCTGCTTTCACCAGTGTCATCTCAACGGATTACCACTCGACGGCATATTTGTGATCGGCATGCAACGCATGACGCATTGGCAACGCATATCTCGGATTTGCGCTGATTCCTCTTACCTATTCGTGCAGTCAGTTGCGCTGGAAGGAAGTCACGCTTGTAAAGTCAGAAAAGTGTTTATTTTACTCTAAAAACAAGTCGAACCTTCTAACGTGGAACCGAATCAAAAGTGTTCCCAACAAAATTGGAGGGTCAGGCAGGATTCGAACCTACGACGAACCCAACACGTTACTAGAATCTCAACGACGTTTGGGAATTAGCCGCGTTTGAGTTCGACAAGCCAATTGTCATTGGAAGCTGTTGCCCTCGTGTTGAAAGACGTGTTCACATTTCGCGATCCGCTGCTGGTTCGAAGCAAGGCGCTCATCCCATCTCTCAAATGAAACTAGTCATTCTCCTTTCGTGACGCGACTCCAAAGGATACCGTAGTCATCGGCGCTCTTGGTTGTAACAACACCATCATCTCTTGTCCCCTTATGCCCCCTTTCGGAATTAGCCGCGTTTGCGTTTGAGAAGCTACTTGCATTGGAAGCTGTTGCCGTCGTTGAGAGACGTTTTTACTGATTCGGGATCCGCTGCTGGTTCGAAGCAAGGGCGCTCAAGAGTCGCGGAATGCGGCGGTAGCGAGTCGCGGCGACGCAATCGGCCGATGGCGATGCTGGCGCTGAAGCAGTTGTGCCTGCGATGCGTGCTGCCGTTGGGCTTGCTCTGCGGTGAGTCGGTTGAACTGCGTCGAAGCGCGCGCGCGAGCGAGGCGCGCCCGCGCGCTGTTCAGCGGCCGTGGCGCGGCCCAGCGTCGTCGGCCTGCTCTTCGGCCTGTTGGGACTGGTGGCGCCGACGCTGCCCTCGCCCGGCAGCAACGGGCTGAGGAGTACGTGCGCGTGCCACCCGCCCGCCCACCCGACCGGACGACGAGTTGCGCGCTGCGGCTTTCAGACGTCACGAAGGCGTACTTCGCCGTCGCGCTGCTCGTCGCGACGCTGGCGCTCGTCGCGCAGCTCGCCTACCAGGCCTACCAGGCGTTCGACGTCGACGTCGGCGTCTACGCGCGAGAATGCAATTCGACGCAAAGCCGCCTCTTTCAGAACGCCGGCTGGATGCGGTTGGTCCATGCGCGGGAACGGAAGCTTCCTTTCTCGTGTGAGTGGGGCGAGAGAGGAGCGCGACTGCGGATTTAGAGTGGGCGTCGGTGGCGGCTTCTGGAACGACGTGCGTGTGGTCGCCCCCGACGTGGTCGGCTTCGTCTCCGTCCTGCTGACCTTCGTCGTCGTCGGCTGCTGCAAGCACAACGTGCTCCAGGTTTTGCGAACGGCGTCGCGCAGCCGCCCACGAGCGTGCGTCAACTCGGCTCACTTGAGGCGGCCGAGGCAGCTGCGGTTGAGGAGGATGGAGGGCAGCAGCAGCGGGAGACGGCCGTCGACGACGCCGCTGAGGAGGGGACGCCGCGGGCCGCGTCGACGTCTGCGCGTCTCTGGCGTAGGCGGCGCGACGCGTGGCGGCGCAACCTCTTCGTGCTCCTCACGCGCCTCACCGACTTCGGCGTCGTCCTGCTGCTGGTGCTCGCGGCCGGCATGCGGCCCGCTCTCCTCGCCGCGCCCTACCTGCTCGCCTTTCTGCTGCTGCTCAGCTGGTGGGGCGTCTACAGGCCGCTCAAGCGCGCCACCTTCAACCGAGTCAAGTTCCTGCTCGTCCTTTACGCCTACCAGCTGCCCCTGGCGCGTCGCCTGCTGCCGAAAGAAGAGCTCACGGGCGTCGACAACTTCTGGGCGAGGTGCTGCGCGCGCTCGTCGCCTGCGTCCACCATTATTTATTGTTCTAGGCTGATTGGGTTGTCGACGCTGGTCGAGATGCACTGTCCGCACCCGGAGGCGTTGACGCTGGTCCAGCTACCGTGGCCGGCGTGGGCGAACCCCGCGCTGCTGCTCGTGTTCTACTTCTACCTGGTCGTGCAGTGCCGCCAGACGTGGGCCGGCGTCGGCGGCTACCGGTCCAGCGGCGCCGCCGCGCCCCAGCACCACGACGCGTCGTCGCTTCACGAAGAGGCAAGTGACGACGACTTTGCTCATTGTTTGTGAAGAGCGCTCTCAACGTGCCCCGACGCGTTGCTTGCAGCTGCTGGGCTCTTCGGGAGGCGAGGAGGTGTTCGGCGGCGCCGAGAGCGGCGCGGCGGCCGGCGCGCTGTCGCCGACGCCGCAGGAGGCGGAGACGGCGGCCGAGGAGGTGAAGCGGGCGGACCAGCGCCGCGTCGAGCGCCTCTTCTCCGTGGGACAGTCGACGGCGGCGAAGACGGTGGGCGGCGCCCTCAGCAGCGTCGTCCTCTTCCTCCTCTACCACTGCTACGCCTGGGCCCTGCTCGCCATGATGGTGCGCGCGTGGGCGGCGCGTGACGTCACACGTCTGTCCTCGTGCAGCTCTGGGCGATTCTCTACCACTGCTGGCTGTCGTTCGTCTGGCTGCTGCTCGCCTGCGGCCTCTGGGTGGCGCCCAGGACGCGCACCTTCTGCTTCCGCGCGTCCCCCTTGATCGTCCTCTAGGGGCCATCAACCTGGTTCTGCTGGTCGCCGTGGTCTTCATGGTGCCCCTGGCGCGCAATCGCGCCCGCATCATGTTCCTCTCTCTGCTGTTGGCGGCCTTCCTGACGACGATCGTCGTCTTCAAAATGGTCTATCAGCTGAAGTTGCGCACGAAACTCTTGGACGCGATCGTGGGAGACGTGGACGCAAAATGCACGGTAGGAGTGAAATTGCTTCGTAATCTGGCGCGACTGCGGATGCGCTATTTGCGCTTCCTTCAGTTCTTGCCGGCCATGGACAACTCGACGCAGACGCTGACCGCCTCCTGGATCGGTCTGCAGCAAGTGCCGTCCGTCTTCAGCTACGTCAAGGTTTGGGCCAGGGGAGAGAGAGAATGCCTCTTGTCGTGAGGCGTGCGCGGACGGGGCGCGTCTCACGCTTGTGCAGGGCTACGTGCTGGTGCTGCTGCTGCTGGGCGCGCAGGCGGTGGTGTTCGCGCGCCAGAAGTACCGCCGCCTCGAGCTGGGCCTGCCCGAACCACAGGCCACGCCCACCGGCATCGTGCCCTTCCCCAAGGCGACCAGGGAGCTGGCCGACGAGAGCGTGCGCAACTGCCTCAAGTTCCTCCTCAACTACGCCACGTACAAGTTTGGACTCGAGGTGCTTGGCGAATGGCAGTGGGAGTGAGGAGGGCGACTTGTCGTCGTCCACAACTGACTGTGCGCCGTGTAGCTGTCGTTCGCGATGACGGTGATCGTCGCCATGGTGCGCATGGACGCCTACGCGGCCCTCTACGTGCTCGTGCTGCTGGCGCTCGCGCCCTGCTCGCGCGCACTCCTCAGCGGCCTCTGGTGGCTCTACGTCCTCCTACTCTCCCTCCTCCTGCCCCTACAGTACGCCCTCTGCGTCGGCCTCCCCGAGTTCCTCTGCATCGGTGCGTACGCGCACTCAGCCACCCCTCTCCCGGACAGTCGTCCCGCTCTCCCCTTCAGAATACCCGTGGAACTTCCTGTCGGACCCCAAGGCCAACTCGAACCTGATCATGTGGCTCTTCCTGCCTTCGTACGCGGTCGAGGAGAAGCCGACGGCGACGCACCTCCTGCTCGACTTTCTCCAGTACATGTTCGCCGTCAGTCAGCTGTTCGTCTTCACCGTCGAGCGGAGCTCCTCCCTCTCGGCCACCTTCGCCGGCGGCTCCAACAAACACATCTTTGACTCCGAATGGAAGTTGAAACGGTCGAATCCGACGCACGACTTTGTCAGCCTCAAGAGGCGAGCCGCTCGCGCAACGCAACACGACACGATCTCGACCTAAGTGTGGCAGTTGCGTTTAGAAACTTTGTGGACATGGCGAAAGTGGTCGTCTTTTCGTACGGCCACTACGTCACTCTGGTGATGGTGCTCGTGGCCGGCCTGGGCGGCACCTCTCTCTTCGCGCTCGGCTATCTCTTTCTGGCCTTCGTTCTACTCTGGAAGGGCAACGAGCTCTATCTCTCGCACATGCGCAAGATCGTCTGCGCCTGGAAGTGTCTGCTCCTCTACAATCTATTCGCCATCTTCTGTAAAGTCAGCCTACAGGTGGGAGGAATTCCAAGTTTCTAGCCGCAGGTCTTGCATTGGCGTCGGACACGGGAACGCGTCTAGGTGGTGGGCTGCGTGTTCCTGCACGAGCTGCACGACCTCACCGACTGCTGGGTCGTGAAGCTCTTCAGCGTCGTCTGCCTCGACGAGCGCGCCCACGCTCTCGTACCCGAGTCCCGTGAGTCCCCCCCCCCTCCTCCTCCATTGCCGTGCCCCCCCCCCTCACGCGCGCCACACGACCATCCTTGCAGCGTCGTGCAGCGCGAGTCGCGAGGAGACGCGCATCGGCTACGACCTCCTCTGTTTCGTCTTCGTCATTCTGCAGCTGCGCGCCCTCCAGAGCTGGTACTTCCAGTGGGTGATCACCGAGTACAGGACCGAGCGGGTGCTCAGCTCGCGGTGAGAGTACTCCTTCGCGCCAGCAGCCGACGCCGCCGACCCGTGTGTGGGATTCGTTGCAGCGGCGCGGTGCTCGTCAACCAGCTGATCCAGAAGGAGATGAAGGAGCAGGACGAGGCGCAGCGCGCCAAGCTGGAGAAGATCCAGAATCGGACGGTGGTCATCCGCGAGCGCCGAGAGGCACTGCGCGCCAGGGGCCACGGCGTCAAGGAGCCCGAGACCTACGGGCAAGGTCGGTTGCGCGCGATTCTTGTTCTCACTTAGCCCCGTCGCACCGCGCGCCCGCTGCCCGTTCAGCGAAGCGCGCCGGCGACTACTACATGTTCGACTACGACCCCGACGCCGACGACGGCGGCGACCTGCTGTCGGCGCCGCCTCAGTCCTACGCGCCGGAGCCGCACCCCGGACTCGAACACCACAAAGGGCTCAGCCCCGCCCAGGTGCTCGTCCGTTCTCGTATTTGTTGCGCGCGCGCGTGCACGCTTTCTCTATGTATGGCTATAGCTACTGCACACGGCCGTGCAAAAGGACCTGGACCTGAAGAAGACGGTGGAGGCGGCCGAGAAGGTGGAAGGGCTGCCCGCGTCTGAGGGGGGGGGGCGGCGGCCGCCCCCGGTCCCCCCCGGGGGGGGGGGGGGGGGGGGGGGGGGGGGGGGCCCCCCCCCCCCGGGGGGGGGGGGCCGGGCCGGGGGGGGGCCCGGGGGCGCGGGGGGGGGGGGGGGGCGGGGGGCCGCCCCCCCCCCCCCCCCCCCCCCCCCCCCCCCCCCGGGGGGCGGGCGGCCCCCCGTGCGCCCCCCCCCCTCCCCCCCGGTGTCCGCGGGGGCGGCGGGGGTGTGCGCCCCCCCCCCCCCCCCCCCGCCCCCGCGCCTCCCCCCCCCCCTCGCGCGCGCCGTGCGGGGGGCGCGCGCGGCCGCGCGCCCGCGCGTCCCCCGCGCGCCTCTCCCCCCCCTCTCTCTCTCTCTCCATTGTTCCCATTTGCAACTAACGGAAGTGTGGTGGTGGTGGTGTTTAGGAGCTGTCGAAGCCGTCGGTGCCCGTGCGTGACATGCGGAAGCGTCTGCTCGAGAGCGAGATCGGCGAGGAGATCCGCTGCGTCAAGTGCGAGGCGGACATTGACACGTGCGTGCTCGCTGTCTGTTGGCAGCCAACGGAGGCGCTCTGCGGCATACTGTGGGCTCCGTCTTAGGATGGAGTCGGAGGTGGAGCGGCGCTTCACGGAGCGGAACGTGGTGGCGCGCTTCCTGATGGCCGTCAGCTTCCTGGTCGTGAGCCACTCGGAGCTGCTCTGCTACCTGTTACGTAGGCGCGTCCATCTCAAGGCTCACTTGCTCTTCAGCCGGCCCTCCCTCCGCGAGGCCGTGCCGGCCGCCGACGGCCTGCGTGTTTCGCCGACAAGTCGAAGCGATTCGCGCGCCACAGCAGCTCGGCCTACGAGGTCGGCGGCGCTCAGCACGGATCTGGTCGACCCCGTGCAGTGCTACAAGCGTTGGAGCCGCTCTGCGCAGCGGCCAGCGTCGGCGAGTCGGCGGCGTCGCGAGGAGCGCAGTCGGCGCGACGACGGCTGCCGAGCCGAGAAGGGCCGCCGCCGCCGCCGCCGCCGCCGCGGCGCGTACGAAGAGGCCCAGGCCAGGCTCGTCCGCCTGTCACATGCAGCGACCGTCTCCATCGAGGTGAGGCGGGGTGGGGTGGGGTGGGCCGCTCGTCGCGGCCGCCTCTCAAAGTGCGACGCCGACGCCGTGTTCGACGCCAGCTCGCTTTTTAGCAGTTCGAGAATGTCTGGACTTTGGCGCAGAAGTACGTCGCGACGTGACTCAGGGCGCGTGCTCGCTCGACGACACCTTCAAGGTTGAACCGGAGCTGGAGATTTTTTGCTGCCGACAATTTGAGAATCTCGACGTTCAGTTTTCGAATCTGACAAAGTCGGAGTTGTACAAAAAAGTGCTGCGCGTGTTGCTGTGTCACGGCTCGCTACTCGGTCGCGACTCTCTTCTGGGCTCGGCCGCCATTTGTCTAGGCGACTACGACTTCAGCGGCACGTCGAGTGGATAGAATTAAGTCCGAGAATCGTGAGTTGTCTTTCCGGACACTTATTTAAGTCATACGGAACTGTACCGTTGCGTTTAGTCGGAGGGCGTGGGGGCGAAACTGTCTCTGTCTCTGTCTCTGTGTTACACGTCGGCAGGCGCGGGCCGTCTGTCGTGTCGGCTGAAGCAGCTGTCGGTGCCCTTCGATGCCGCTATGCTGGCCCACTTCCTGCGTCACTGCCCTTTTGTGAAAGGGTATGGGATTTTGTAGGAGCATGCACCTAACCGCAAAACAGCAACTATAGCACCGTTTCAGAAAGCTGGTGGAGTGGAGCGAGTCGCATCGCGGCGGCACGGGCAAGTGCCTGAAGGGCAAGAGCGCCGCTGGCGAGACGGCGGGCGATGGCCTGGTCGTCTGGAGGGACGCGGTGGCGTTCGAGTTCGTCGGCGTCGACGCCGACTCGCTGCGCGACAGTCGGCTGCACCTCTACGTCCACGACCGGCCCAAGTCGGACCCGATGGGCAAGCTGACGATCTGTCGGCAGCCGACAGGCGAGACGGAGGACGAACAGTCGAGGAGCCGCAGCTCCTCCTTTCGGTCCTACGCGCGAGAGGACTCCACTGCCGACCGAGCAGCAGGAGACGGGCCCTTGGGTTAGGCTGGTCCTCACACCGAGCTCCAGGGTGGCTTTCGAGCAGGTCGTCCGTCACGCTCTGTAGAAGAGGCGTCTCTTTGGACTTTCGCGTGCACGCGGTTCTACGGTGTCACACGCTTTGTGTACGCTCGCGTGTGCTACTACAGTCGCATTACGCCCGAACAAACAAGGTCGCAGCATCAGCAGCACTTATCAGGCCCGTGTGTGGGCGCACCCTCGCGCCGAGGCGCGAGGGTAGAGAATTGCAATGCGACGCGCAGCCGCGGCCGCAGCGTCGAGGCATGCCGCCGTACGTCGAGCGCCTGCGCGCTCTGCGGCCCGCGCTCGAGAAGGCGCACGAGCGCATTCTCTGTCTCAAGTACGAGCTCGAACACCAGCGCGTCGGGCCCGCCGACAAGGAGGAGGTGCTGGCCCTCGTCGGCCGCTGCAGAGCCGACATCGACGACTTGCTGGCCGAGCCCAAGGTGGAGATGCCCGCCTCGGAGAGACGAATGATCAGGAACCTACGCAAGCAGCTCGCCGTCGTGGGCGACGTCGTCGAGGGCTGCGACCCAGCGTCCGAGTGCGGCACTCAGACCGCCGCAGCGCTTGTCCGTGACTCTGTGGATTTTGAACCGCCAAAACGCTACTGCCGAGACCCTATCCGCCGTGTCGCGACGTACGCGATTAGCGGGCCATAGGTACACCGTACATACTCGTATCCCGGTGCAGTGTAGCCTTAACCCACGCTCATTGGTGGCGCGGCGCTGTAGCCACGCCCTCCGCCTATATTCTAGCGCTTACTATCCGCTCGATTCATTCCTGGTAGAAATCGGCGTGTGCGTGTGTGTGTGCGCGCAATAGAAAGGATTGAGAAAGAGCAGACGCGCGAGCGCACCAGCGTCGACACGCCGTGCGGAGTGGCACTGCGAGCGTGGACGCGGCGGACACGGCGCAGGAGACGGCGCTCTCCTACATGGCGCTGTCGCCGCGGCTCGCGCTTCTCACGATCGTCTCGCACTGCCTCGACAACCTGTCCGACACGCTCCGCTAGATGGACCTCAAGTGCGAGCGCGTCGACTGGCTTCGCTGGTGCATCCAAATCGCGCAAGTCGGAGAGTTTTCTGTTCGCATGCAACACCCAACAGAACTGTGGAACATTTTCTGTTAACAGTAGCGATGTTCGTGTCGGCGACCGTCGCGGTGGCTTTCCCGGCAACCGCTCGAGCTGTGACAATTGCACTCGTGGTGCAGTCGTCTTTGGCACTCTCGACATCTTGGAGCACGCGAGGGCCTCTCTCTGGTCACAATCGACCGCTGCTAGTGAGAGATGAGACCCAGTCAGCCCGATCCTGGAGGGCTGGCTCCCATGACGGGCCGGAATTGTCACTGCCGCCGGGTTGGTTCCGCTGGCCGGCAGCTCAAGGGACGCCCAGGACATACAGCTCCCAGAGGAGACCAACCTGCTGTCCAGACGGCTCCGACCATGTCCCAGCACACAAATGACGTCATTCGGTCTGAGGCATGCATAGTGGCCACGAGGGCCGCCACAGACACAGAAGAAGAACGCCACATATGTTCTAGGGCAAGGATGACCAGAGAAAAATCCACTGAAAGGGATAGTTCTCAATAGTGGATCCCTCGAGAATTGAACCCAGGACCTTGCGATCATGAGTCCCAGTCTCTACCACTAGGCCACCGTGCCGACAGGAGCAGGCATTCGTCAAGCACGTCAAATCCGGAGATGTGTGTTCAACCGATTGCTTACCGACCGTACATGCCGCTAACTCCTTGACGGTGCTACGGACTTGAGCGTCCGCCGCTACGCTACGTTTTCAAACTCGCCTGCTACGAATTGCGCGCGCCAAAAAGCGCAAAACTCAGGCGGGTTCGCGAATACCACCCCGTACGAGAACGACGCTGGCAAATTTTCGCGATTCGCGGCGCTTCTGAATGTTCGTTTACGCTGTATTAGAGGTGTGTTGAGAACAAGTGCTTTGTGTTAAGAGATGTTGACATGCTTGACAATGTTTCTTAGAGGTTTTCTTAGAATGACTGACACACACACACACACACACACACACACACACACACACACACACACACACACACACACACACACGTAAACAAAACTGACCAGTACCAAAAATGTTTGCCGATTTTGAGGTTTTCTTTTGGGTTTTGAGCCAATCGTCACTCGCAGTGCGCGCGTGCGTCGGCTCGCTGCTGCGGCGGCGGTCGGGCGCGATCATCAGCTTTAGCTGGGCGATGCGAACGTTGATGCTGCAGCGGTACTTCTTGTCGATCAGATTGTGCGCCATTCGACGCTCCGTTCGTCTGCTTGACGAGCGGCGGCGCCAAGACGGAGCCCGCAGACGCTTGCTTCGTCGACGTCGTCGTCGAGTCTAGCTTGGCCGACTCGTCCGCATCACTGTCCGCCTCTTCCTCCTCTTCCTTCACTTCCGAAGCGGCGGACGGCACGCGCTGCTGCTACACCTCTTCGCCGCCGACCGGCATGCGCGTGCGATCGGCGCTCGAGTGCTCGGCCAGAAGACGAACTCTCTTGGTCGCCTCGTCGGTCGAAGCGGTCGAGGACGCGCCGACAACCGAGCCATGCGGCGCCAGCCTCGTCACCACGCCAACCCTGGCACCGCTCGCTTATGACACAAATCACAGCAGACGAACCACTAGACGCTGGGCGGGCACGTATGTCACCGCGCGACGCCTCCCCGTGCGCGTCCTTGCGACACGGAGACGACGAAGCAGCCACCGCCTCGCGCCGCCCGCATCGCCCAACGGCCCGTCGGCCACGCCGCCTTCTTCGGCCCTTGGACGAGCAGCCGCTGACGAACAGCTCGAGGCGACCCCTCTTGCCGGCCGCCTCTTCTTGTCGTGCTGGTTCCCAGATGGAGAAGTGGGCGGGCGCAGCTGCGCCTCCTCCTCTTGCCGGCCGCGCGCAGGCGTCGTCCATGCGGGCGACGTGCACCGCGTCGGCGTCGACGACTCGCAACTGTCGCGACCGGCCCCGCCCGCCCACGCCCTGCACCGACAGCGCCAGCGCGAACGCAGTCAGCACCACTGCGAGAGACAGCATTCTAAGCGACTTTCATTCTTCCCTTTTCCAGCGTTGTCGCTCCAGCGTTCCAGCTTTTCTGCAACAACAAAACGCATGAGTATGCCTGTTGTTCGTGTACATGGGGTTTTCATGAACGTGGCTCGAGCATTATCTGGAGGCGCCGATAGCGATATCAGTAAAAAGTCTGCAGACTTATTTTTTTTAATTTTTAATTATTAAGAAAGTCGAAAACGTTTTTTTAATTTAATTTTTTATTTTTAAGTAGGTCAAAATACTTTTTTATTTAATTTTTAATTTTTAAAAAAGTGCTGAGACTTACTTTTGGGTTTTGAGCCAAACTTGCAGTGCGTGCGTGCGTGCATGCGTGCGTGCGTGAGCGCGCGTGCGTGCGTGCATGCGTGCGTGCGTCCACGCATGCGTGCGAGACGGCTTTGCGAGTTGAGCCAGTGGAATGCGCGGCGCGTCCGTCCATCACAGTGTTTTAACTTTATTTATTTTTTTTAACTTTTTTGAGGCGCATTTGAGAACAAGTACTTTGTGTTAAAAAACGCACGTAAATAAAGCTAAGCAGTACATAGAATTTATGTTTGACTATTTGCAGTTTTCTTTTGGGTTTTGAGCCGAACTTGCAGTGCGCGCGTGCATGCGTGCGTGCGTCCGTGCGTGCGTGCGAGACGGCTTTGCGAGTTGAGCCAGTGGAATGTGCGGCGCGTCCATCCTCGCAGTATTTTAACTTTATTTAGTTTTTAACTTTTTCGAGGCGTGTTTGAGAACAAGTACTTTGTGTTAAAAAACGCACGTAAAGAAAGCTAAGCAGTGATAGTGTGGTCTCTACAGGAAGCGACTTACAAGAAAGACATTCCTCAGTGACACAGATACATTGTATGATCTCGTACACGTGGTTCGGTCACAGTTCGGTTTTACTTCTTATTTTGTAACGAAAAGCGTTACATTCGAGCTTCAGTCGCCGGTCGGCCTTCCACGCGAGGCAACAGCAGTATATAGAATGTTTGACTATTTGCAGTTTTCTTTTGGGTTTTGAGCCGAACTTGCAGTGCGTGCGTGCGTGCGCGCGCGCGTGCGCGTGCGAGCGAGACGGCTTAGCGAGTTTAAAGAACAACAACAGTTTAAAGAACAGAACAACAACAACAACAACAGAACAACAACGAGTTTAAAGAACAACAGAGTTTAAACAATGGTTTAAAGAAAAGAACAAAAGACTGTTGTTAGACTGTTCGATGTCACAGATGAGAGATACAAATCATTCAATTTCATGTAGTGTTTTCAGCAATGATGGGCTTGACAGACATGTGTGTATGCAGTGAAGAGTTCTTGCTCACAAATTGTATTTTATAGGCAGGCGCAGCTGCGCTTCCTCCTCTTGCCGGCCGCGCGCAGGCGTCGTCCATGCGGGCGACGTGCACCGCGTCGGCGTCGACCGCTCGCGTATCAACTTAGTCGGGAATACTTCTTCGAATGTATGGGGAGACGAGAAACACTTCTTCAACGCGATACTGATAACGGTCCTGACACAAATCACAGCAGACGAACCACTAGACGCTGGGCGGGGACGTATGACACCACGCGACGCTCGGGCGGGCATGGGAATCGACGCCATAGATCGGTTTTTGTCTTTGTCGCTTTTCTGCAACAACAAAACGCATGAGTGTGCCTTCCGTTCGTGTACATGGGGTTTACGCGAACGCGGCTGGAGCACTTTTCAGCGGTGTTGGCGAATACCCTCCTGTAGTAGAATCCGCCTGGTTTTTAGAATTCGGCGCAGTCCGAAATTAACGTGGCGTTCTAGAACCCGCCTGAAGACGCTACGCTACGTTTTGAGCGTGCGCGCTACGCAATTTAGTAGCACCGTCAAGGAGCTAACGTACATACATACACGTCACGTCGAATGCCAATTTAGATCGTCTTACCCGACCCAAAGGCGTTGCCGATTCATGCGTCGACCAACGTATGATGCTTTGTGCTCGTACGTTTAACAGCATGATGTTTCGACTTCCGCCAACCGATAAGTACACGACAAAATGCCCCGATGATTCGCTGCTGCCACGCGCGCTTTGTGAATTGTGATTGTGATCAACCGCTCGACACCGCTACATATCGTAGCGCCATTACCTCAAAATCGATGCACAAACGATCGCTGCTTGGCTTGCGTTGCACCCATGAACATACCTGTAACCGGGTCTGGAAGAGTGGGGGTAAGGGTAAATGGCCGAATTCTGCGGGGGGGGAGCAAAAAGTGGGGGGTAGCTGGCCATTTTTCGAGTTATACTGGTACTTTGGTCCAAAACGGGAATAAATAGGGTCTAAACAGTGTTATTTAGCTGTTTATGGTCATCATATAACACTGAAAAGCACTGAAATACACCAATATTTACTTTTATCGTTTTAGACCGAGTGAAAATTCCCTTGGGAAAATTCTGGGGGGAGGGTTGGGGGCGTTGGGGGTCGTTGAAATAATTCTGCGGGCCCCCCAACCCCCCCCCCAGTTACAGGTATGCCCATGAACAGATCACGGTACTCAAAGGAACGAGTGGAGAGGGAACGCGGGCGGGCTATCAGTGGCGTTGCCAGGTTAGGGGCATAGTGGCGCTTGACCTTTGCTGTTGGAGTCGTCTTGCGTCGCCTTCGAGGAACCCCTGCCGAGAAGGCAGCTACCGTACCCGATCGAACGCATCCGAACCGCCCTGCTGCCACCGACGAGAGCAGCGGGGGAACGACAACACGACAACAACTCATCATTCGAGTGCCCCTCGGAATTTTTTTGTCCCTCCCAAAACCGAATCCTGCCTACGCCACTGCGGACTATACATTCGTGTTGTTGTGGTTGCGCTCGACGAGTTGCATGGCCTGTTCGGGCCAGCCGGCGCCGTCGTGCCCGATGTGCGTGTCGAGGTGGTCCATGAGCTCGCGGTAGCCACGCGACCGGAAGAAGACGACGAGCTTCACGCCCGCCACCGCCATGATCACGCAGAACCAGCTGAAGATCTGAAAGTACAGGAATACGTACAAATGTCGAATTTCAACATAAGATGCTCCTCCGGCAGTTGACAATCGCGTTTGGATTACGGTAGAACCAAATGGGAAACGTTATTTGTATGTCTACTCTTTGAAAGTTTGGAATGTGTTTCCGGCTCAATGGACGACTAGCAACTTGCGACGCTCGCGCACTTGAATAGTCGGAATGACAAGCATCAGTGTCAGACTCATAATGCATGGCGCAGTGAACGTTGCATCAGTTGTTCACAGTAAAAACGAATGTATCAATAAACCAGAAAAGATGAACGGTAGGAAGACGTCGGAGCGCACTGTGCGCCAGCTCGAGCTCTTTAATCGTCGATCAAGGAGCTGGGCACGCAGCGTGGGCATGGAGAACAACGGCCGGCGGCGCCTCGTTGACGCCCTCGTTCGCCAGAAGGCGCGCAAGGCCGCCAACCCGGACTGCGAGTCGGTCGTCGCGCTGCGCGACGGCGACGTTCGATTCTTCGCCGACAAGTTCGGAAGCGAAGGAACGAGTCGAAAGCAAGGCGTCGGCAAGCGACGTCGCCGAGCAGACGAGCGCGTCCGAGGTTGGCAGCAGCGAGACAAGCTTCGGCAAGGAGGGCGAGGCAGACGACTGCGCGGCGACCCACACGAGCATCGGCCTGCAGGCCTGCGACTCAGAGAGGCGTCTGCGGGAGAGGCCAGCGGCCAGCAGCAGCGCAGTCGCAGCAGCGGCCCCACCGGCACGTCGTCGGGCCGCAGTCCGCCTTTGCGTCGCCGGTCGCCGCGTCGCCGGTCGCCGCGCCGCCGTCGCGCGTCACCGCCCACGCTGCGCCGTCGCCGGCCGCCAGCTCTGGGCGCCGCCAAGCCGCGATCGGGCGGCTACTTGCTCGGAAAAGAAGAAGAGGAAGAGGCGCAGCGGCGCCGCGAGGAAACGCCCCAGCGCGACGACGACGACCGCAGTCGCAGCAGCGGCCGCGCCGACGCGTCGTCGGACCGCAGCCCGCCCTTGCGTCGCCGGCCGCCGCGTCGCGGCGCGCCACCGTCGCGCGGTTTCAAGGATTCATCAGACGCTCCCGACGAAGAGGAGCTCGGCGGCGAGGAGGAGGAGCTGTTGGTCCGGCCGGTCACCTCGGACGATATCATCGACTACATGCTCGAGTTCTCTGCCGTCGACGGCTCGTCTTGCGGCGTGGAGGGGCGGCGACACGTCCAGGGGCCGATACGCCACGACCCGTGGCTCGAGCTTGGCGAGCTGAGGCAGCGCGACAGCTTTTACGGTCACCGCGAAACCTGGGTATGTATTGATGATGTGGATCACCAACGAAAACGCCAACGCAGTGTGCTGCGCGTTGCAGAAAAACACGGTCGTCACTCTGGGCGCCGTGGGCCACGACCGCGACGACGCGACCCCGCAGCAGCTGTCGTCGCAGCGAGTCAGCTGGGCGTTGATCAAAAAGGAGTTCACCTTCAGCGTGCACAACCCCATGCGAACCGTCAGCCTTCGAAAAGTCGCCGTCTAACCCTCGCTGATCGACACAAAGCCGAATGTGATCAAAAGATGTGTCAAACCGGAACCGATGGCGGTGCCACGAATCGATTTTAGACGACGTCCATAGACATTAGACGATTTAGACGACGACAGGAGAGGATGTAATTATTGGGGAGGGGGACTAATAAACTCAACGTCGTCTAGGGAGAGGTGTAATTATAAGGGGCTAATTATACGGTACGCCTCGCAATTCTCACAAAACTCACAACTTTGAGTACGGAATACATACAAATGTCGAATTTCAATATAAGATGTTCGTCTCCCCAGTTATGGCAATCGTTTTGGATTACAGCTGATTACTGTAGAACTAAATGGGAACGTTATTTGCATGTCTATTCTTTGAAAGTTTGGAATGTGTTTCCGATTCAGTGGCCGACTAGCAACTTGGGACGCTCGCGCACTTGAATAGTCATAATGGCAAGGATCATCAGTGTCATAGACTCATAATGCATGGCGCAGTGAACGTTGCATCCGTTTTTCACAGCAAAAATAAATCAATTTTTCAACAAATCTAAAGGTGAAAGAAAAAATATGTTTGAGTGCTCCTTTTTTGCCCCTCCCAAAACTAAATGCTGGCTACGCCACTGCCTGAGTGACACGTCCCCAGCTGCTGTTGTCGCGTAAAAGAAACATCCGATATTACAAACAACTGCACAACACTGTAAATCGACTCGTCAGTAAGCGTGTAGTGTGCAGTGCACTGATTCAAGATGCAGTGCACTCATTCAATTCCGTTTTTCGGTTCGCGTCCAACACTCAAATCGGACTGTGGAACAGGTTCTGCTGAAAGTGGTGATGTTCGTGTCGGCGAGCGTCGCGGTGGCCTTCCCGGCAACCGCTCGCGCTTTGACAATCGCACTCGTGGTGCTGACTGTCGTCGCCGGCACTCTTGACATCTTGCAGGCAGGCATTCGTCAAGCACGTCAAACCCAGAGATGTGTGTTCTGCCTACCGTATACGTCGTCGTCGTACACGTCATGCCGCATGCAAATTTAGATCGTTTTACCCGATCCAAAGGCGTTGCCGATTCACGCGTCGACCAACGTCTAATGCTTTTGTGTTCGTGCGTTTCAGCAGCATGATGCTTTGACTTCCGCCAACCAACAAGTACACGACAAAATGCCCGACGATTCGCCGCTGCCACGCGCGCTTTGTGAATTGTGATCAAGCGCCCGACACCGCTATGCATATCGTAGCGCCATTACCTCAAAATCGATGCAACGGATCGTATACACGTACGTACAATACAAAGGATCGCTGCTGCGTTACACTGACGAACAGATCACGCTACTCAAAGGAAGGAGTGGAGAGGAAAGACGCGCTATACATTCGTGTTGTTGTGGTTGCGCTCGACGAGTTGCATGGCCTGTTCGGGCTCATAGAACGACGCGCCGGATGTGGTCGGCTTCGTCTCGGTTCTGTTGACTTTCATCGTCGTCGGCTTCTGCAAAGCACAACGTGCTTCAGGTTTTGCAAGCGGCGTCGCGCAGCCGCCCACGAGCGTGCGTCAACTCGGCTGGCTCTACGCCCTCCTCCTCCTGCGGAGTCGCGCCCTCTCCGTCTTGGTCTCTCGCCACTCGCCCCGCCCAGAAGTGACGCGCAACACTGTTAGCTGGCAATGCTGGCTTGTTCAGCTGTCGTCGCTCGAGCAGTGCGCCGCCAGCTGCGAGCGCGTTGACTCGCTCGCGTACGCACTCGCGCGTCAGGCCGACTGCTGGCGCTACGAGTTGGAGCAGCTATGAACCCCCCCCCCCCCCGATGCTCGGCCCCCTCTCGTCGGGCTCGGTGCCGTGCCTCCAAAGGCGGTGGCCGAGAGTCGAGTGCACTGCAGCGGCGGCGGCGCGCTGCAAGAGACGACGACGACGCTGTAGACGTTCGCCGAGTTGTAGAAGTAGGCGAAGCCGGCCAGCATCAGCATCAGGTTCGTCTGCGCGTGCCGCCGACTCGTGGACGAGGCGCGGCACTGCGCGGTGCGCCACGTCGATGCACGCACCTCGGCGACGGCCACGTTCCAGACGACGTGCGACAGCGCCCAGTGGCCCAGCTCGCGGCCCAGCACCGCCACCACCTCGTCGTCCGTCATGCCCAGTCGGCGGTGGACACGCTGCTCCCCGCTGTCGCCAGCAGCGGCGGCTGTCGTCGTCGCCTCGGCTCCTCCTCCGGCAGAGGTCGCCTCCTCCTCTCCGCCAGACGTCGCATTAGTAGTCCCCGACGACATACCTGTAACCGGGGCGGGTCGAGTGGGGAGGGGGGGGGGGGAATGACCAAATTCTGGGGGGGGGGTGTCTGGAGCAAAAAGTGGGGGGTAGCCAGCCATTTGTTGAGTTATACTGGTACTTTTTGGTCAAAATGGGTATAAATAGCGGCTAAACAGTGTTATTTAGCTGTTTTATGGTCATATAACACTGAAAAGCACAGAAATACACCAACATTTACTCACTTTTATCGTTTTACACTGAGGCGCTCGCTACCCGGCCCGGCTGTACGGTGGCTAAAACGAGTAGGCCTCCCCCGGTCGACAGAGCGCCTACGTACACCACGCGCGTGCGAGAAGCCGAAACTTGCCGCCTCTGGCTACCGCTACGCTGCTCGTCCGTCCTTTGGCTAGCACACTGAAATCCGCGCGCGCTCCTGCAATTCGAATTCGCCCCGGGGAGCGCTGTCTCCCCACGGTGGCGAGAGACGATGAGACGCAGCGACGC
>JASAMY010002487.1:0-26611 GCA_030248085.1 Paralinhomoeus sp. GSCO2_6 | reverse complement strand
GTCACCATCGCCGTCGCTCCAAGGTGCGCCGCATACAGACAACGCCATCGCGCGAGGAATTTTGTATATGTTCCGTATATTTTGCGCGTATTTATCTATACCAACTTCTACGATTAGCACGTTGCACGTACTCGTATTTGAATTGGGCAGTACCGTACTAGCATTTGAACATCGTTTGTTTCCATTTGAACATCGTTAACGCACCCACTGGTTCACTGAGCTTAGGTTTCCCCAAATTTGGTCCACACTGTGGAGTGAATCACGCACCACAACATTATTTTCGAAAAAACGCGTTCACTCTTCGGAGAGCAACTTTGCAAATGAACGTTTTCTTACTGCACCAAACGAAATAACAAAATCACTCGAGCAGCCGACACGACATTGTAACAAAAAGTTTTTTGTTACACTGTTTTTTTGCTACAAAAGCCGACGCGACAGTTTTTAACAAAAACACTTGGCATCTTCTAATACACGTTTCAAACACACCTCTAATATTGCGGTTACGGTAAAAATTGAGGTTAGTAGTAATGACACCGAAATAAGTGAGACGACCTTGCGCGTTACGCTTTCCGTTGCCAAAAATACGCCCGGTGCTAACGCGTGTTTACACAAAGTGTAAAACCTACGCAATTTGAGGATCGAAAACCATGCATGATCAAAGTAAAGAGCAACAACCTGTTAAATTTAAGAGGCGTTCCACAGAATTTCCAGGCATCCGATGCCCGCCAAAAAATAGATTTCGCTAAAATCGATTTTGGGGGGTCCGGATGAATGTCCCATTGGGGATGGGCACCCTCGTTTCGACCAGTGACCCTCACCCCCTTTGGAGGGGGCTCCTAAGTGAGACCACTGAAACGACAAAAATCGACCCAAAATTGGGACTTGATTGTTTTGGGCCACCTCCCTCGAGGGTGGCGTGCCTAGGAGGGTGGCTGGTAGGTGGCACCACTAAGTTAACAACTCTACTTGCACACCCCAAGTTGGCACCTCTCAGCATCCCTCCTAGCTTATGCTACAATGCTCCAAAAACGGGTGCGCTAATTTTGCAAAATGGCTATAACTGCTGTGCCGCAAAATATTTTTTGCCCAAAAAAGACCACCAGTAGGGAGACTCTTGGGGCACTCTACACTCAAAATTATAGAGTCTAAAGCCCTGGCGTTCAGTAGTTATAAGCCGAAACCCTCCAAATGCCCCAAAAATGGCTGCACTAATTTTGCAAAAATGGCCATAAGTGCTGTGCCACCAAATATTTTTTGCCCACAGTTTACCGCCAGTGGGGGGACCGTTGGGGCACTCTACCCTCAAATTTATAGAGTCTAAAGCCCTGGCATTCGGTAGTTATAAGCCGAAACCCTCCAAATACTCCAAAAATGACTGCGCTAATTTTGCAAAAATGGCCATAAGTGCTGTGCTGCAAAATATTTTTTGTCCAAAATTGACCACCAGTAGGGAGACTCTTGGGGCACTCTACCCTCAAGTTTATAGAGTCTAAAGCCCTGGCGTTCGGTAGTTATAATCCGAAACCTTCAAATTTCGCGTGTGTTGGCGCGATTTTTTGCCCTTTTACCATTGTCTTTCGCGCATATTGGCCCTCCCCTTCACGATTTGTTGTGTAACAGTAGCCCGCATACATGGCTGACAATGCGCTGAACTTGATTGCACAGCTCTCAAACGTCATTGGTGCAAATCTCACAAACGACCTTGTGTGGGCGGTTTTGCTGTGTTGTGGATGCCCTGTGACCAACCCAATGCTATGAATGGTGTCACGGTACTTAAGTAGCAACGCACATCAGTCATGTAGAAGGCAGAGGTAACCAAGGACCCATGCGGTCCCCCTCTCGCCTGAGACTTCGGTCTCGAACCCGCGAAAGACGTTTGCGCGAAAGACAATTGGCAAAAAGGGCAAAAAATCGCGACAACAAACGCGAAATTTGAAGGTTTCGGCTAGTAACTACCGAACGCCAGAGATTTAGACTCTATAAATTTGAGGGTAGAGTGCCCCAAGAGTCCCCCCTCTGGCGGTAAACTTTGGGCAAAAAATATTTTGCGGCACAGCACTTATGGCCATTTCTGCTTAATTAGCGCAGCCATTTTTGGGGCATTTGGAGGGTTTCGGCTTATAACTACCGAACGCCAGGGCTTTAGACTCTATAATTTTGAGGGTAGAGTGCCCCAAGAGTCTCCCTATTGGTGGTCAATTTTGGGCAAAAAATATTTTGCGGCACAGCAGTTATAGCCATTTTTGCAAAATTAGCGCACCCATTTTTGGAGCATTGTAGCATAAGCTAGGAGGGATGCTGAGAGGTGCCAACTTGGGGTGCGCAAGTAGAGTTGTTAACTTAGTGGTGCCACCTACCAGCCACCCTACTAGGTGCGCCACCCTCGAGGGAGGTGGCCCAAAACAATCAAGTCCCAATTTTTGGTCAATTTTTGTCGTTTCAGTGGTCTCACTTAGGAGCCCCCTCCGAAGGGGGTGAGGGTCAATGGTCGAAACGAGGGTGCCCATCCCCAATGGGACATTCATCCGGACCCCCTAAAATCGATTTTAGCGAAATCTATTTTTTGGCGGGCATCGGATGCCTGGAAATTCTGTGGAACGCCTCTTAAACGTAAACCCGCGACTCTTTTGAACAGCAATCTCAAACGAGGAATTCAAAGCTTACGACACTTTGTGTCAGACTTTTAGCGCATGCAAACGTGCGCACGCACGCACGCACTGACACACATCGTACACGTGTTGAGCTGAACGAACATCGCAATATTCTTTCGCGAAGCAAACACATGTGTCTGGCCCGCTGGCCGGCATCAAATCCATGTAATGGTGTTAAAATCCGCGTCCATTGTTCACACAGTATGCGCCTCTCAAGAAACTCACCACCCACACTCTAGCCAACGCGGATCGACTACAGTAGCCTATTTCTAATAAGCGCGCTCTGCCACTCGAATAAACTCCCACGGAGACGGATACAACGCAACGCACACCCGAATTTAGTAGTCAACAAATACAAAAAAAAACACGGTGGTACATATACGCAAAGAACGGAAGAATAGAGGGCAAATCAAACTGATCACCTGAATGCAAGAACTGATCAATGATGCAGCGCGCTTGGTCAGGGAGGTCTACTAAATGAACATGACCACTCTGCTACACCTAGACCCACCAAACGCGCTACAGGATAGAAGAATGTAGGTACGTATGTGACATGGGACTCAAACATCCACCTTTGATTCCATTCCCATTGTTGCTTTCTGAATAAAAAACGACTGTTGGTGTATACCGTTATTTCGGTGCACAGCCACACTTTTCGTGGGGAATCAAAGGTGAGATGCAAGCAATGTGCGTAGGCGAGCAGAGCAGCAGCAAATGAGCGTGCACGATCTGATCGAAGGGTTTCAGTGAACGTGTAACTCTCAAATGAAACCAAGCAAGGGGTCTGACAATCCAAGACAGCAAACCAGGAAGGGGTCCTCTAGACAATGCTGTGTAGGCGACTTGCTGCCTACAGCAGCATATGCCTATGATGACTATGTGAGGTCTGCCAGTGTTACTACTGCACCATATGACACTGCCAGTTGGAAAACACAGGGTGATTGCTTACAAAACCAGTAGCCTGGAAGAGTTCCACCCACAGGAGGAACTACTCTCCGTTGGCCTCCTCCTCAGGCACTTCAGCAAAGCACTCCTCGGCCAGCATGAAGTACTTGTTGGCCAACTTTCCTTTCAGCGCCTCAGAGGCTGCCTCTGCAGCCTCATTGTACAGCTCGCCTGTGAGAGTATGTACGTTCCAGTACGTGTGTAAATCTGTACGTACATTGCTACACTATACCAGCTCTGTTGGGGTCCTTGTCGAGTCGCCAGCCTCCACTCCTGTACATGCCAGCCATCTTGGCCAGGATTTCGCACCTGGGATAGTTGGCCGTTGAATCATACTGATTGTGATTGGTATTGTCGACACTTTGATCCTCCTGCACTGCGTCCAGGGACTTCTGATAGAGCTGCACAGCGACGTACCAGGATCGCTGGCTAAAGGGTTGCTTGTTTTGGTATCACTGACTAGTGCTCAGAGACAATCACATGACTTCGGTTACCGAGTCGTGCCCAGGGGTTCACCCTTCTCAAAGGCATCTGCCATGAAGAGCATGGCAGCTCTGTCGCCCAGATTCGCCGCTTTCTGCATCATGTCAAGACCCTGAAACACCTTAGGCAGTCCTTTCAACACTTGCGATCCAGCCATTTGATCGCGCACGAAGTTACGCCTAAATAGGACCAGGCGTAACAACAGGGGCGTAACTTCGCAAGCAGCCCATTTTTTAATAGTCACTCATCCAACAGACAATGCAAACACAAGTCACGCCCGTTCAAACAGGCGTAAGATTCCGGGCGTAAGTTCCTCGGTCCCACTCCCATCACCTGGTCGATGTACTCCTCTTCACCGGCCATCGAGACGTCCTTGAGGAGGTCGTGGGGCAAGTCGAGATAGATTTTGGCCACTGTCGAGATGGCCTCGAGGCATTCTGTGGGCAAAAAATTCACAAGAAATATTCCACCAGGCAAGCTTGGAACAGGCGTACACGCACGCACGCACCGGGCGTACGTACCACACTGCGCGGCGATGTCGAGGTGGAACCAGGCGGCCGCCTTGTCGCACTCCTGGTTCTTGTCGAGTACGAAACGACCCAGTTCGTGATAGCGAGCCATGTCCAGATGGATCTGTGTGTGTGTGTGTGTGTGTGTGTGTGTGTGTGTGCGTGCGTGCGTCATACGTGTGTCGGTACAACGACAAACAAATACCTGTCCCAGAATGGACTCCTCGAAGGTGTGCTGCACCTGGCGCGGCTGCTGCTGGCTCGTTTCGGAATTGGCACCGGCGGTGCAGGCGTTGAATTCCCGTTCCAAGCTAGCGAGCGCTTGGCGCTCCAGCTCCGAATAGTAGCCGGCCGGACGGCTCTTTTTGCGCGCCTCCCTCCAGTACGCTTCCGTTTCCGCCTCCTTAAATTGAATTAACTAAAAAAATTCACCAATTCAAATCAGACAATGGGCACATAGTGCATGCTTCGAGCCGTGATAAAGCACCGCAACATTCTGCAGCCAGGGGCGAGCGTTTAGGTCTACGCCCGCTCGAACACAACGCGCGCACGCACGCACGCACGCCACGCACGCACGCACGCACGCACGCACGCACGCACTGGCACGCACGCACGTGCGAGGAGCCGCCCAGGCCGCTGTGCTCGCTCTCGCTGGGGCTGAGGCGGCCCCGACGGCCGGCGCCGACAGGGGCGGCCGGTGCTTCCAGCAGCTCCGACGACTTTCTAGACGCCAGCTGCTCGGCGCTGTCGAAGGCCAGGCCCGATCCATCGAGATGGGTGGTCTCCGTGACGGCCCGTTGGCGGGCCCGCCGGCCGGCGGCCCTCCGGCCCTTGGCCGGCGACAAGGGCCGAGCGAAGCACTCGTCTTCTTCGTCCTCCGCAAGGATTCTTTGAGCCGACATCGTCTCGTCGGCTTCGTCGTCGGTCGTCAGCTTGCGAGGAGAGAAGCCGGCCACTGCAACAAGCGAATCCAGGGAGCAACTCAGCAGGGCACGACAAAGTGGCCATACATGTAACTGGGGGGGGGGGGGGGGGGGGGGGGGGGGGTTGCCCGCCCCCAGCCAGAATTTTACCCCTACCCAGCCCCCCCAGACCCCCCAGAATTTTCCTGAAGTGTTCCAACTTGCCAACAATTGTACAAAGTAGTGTACTTTTTGCCTTTCTCAGTGTTTTTTGGGCTTAAATCTGCTAAATAAGGCTCTTTTTAGCGTATTTTAAGGCATTTTTGACCTATTTTTGACTGAAAAGTGCCTATTTAGACACTATTTTGGAACATTTTTTTCCCTTCTGGGACCCCCTCCCTCTTCAAATCTGAGTACCCCCCCCCCCCCCCCCCCCCCCCCCAGAAGTCTCTCAGACCCCCCCCCCCACTGAAAAAACCCGGTTACATGTATGAAAGTGGCACGCACGCACGCACGCACGCGCACGCCAGCAGCGGAGGATACGGTACCAAGAGGTTTTCGTCCCCGGACGAGAGACGCGAGCGCCGCCGACTGGCGGCGCGATGGGAAAAGTGCAGAGGCAAAGGTGGCACAGTGTCGGCGGGTGCGCTTTGCGATAACTGGTCTGAACTTCTGTTGTTTTAATTTAATTTCGAAAAATCGCGGGAGAATTGAGAAATTCTGAAAGTGGGGCGCTCTTGACCGACACGCATACACACGCATGGGACGCAGGAGCACGCACGCACGCACGCACGCACGCACGCACGCACGCACGCACGCACGCACGCACGCACGCACGCACGCACGCACGCACGCACGCACGCACGCACGCACGCACGCACGCACGCACGCACGCACGCACGCACGCACGCACGCACGCACGCACGCACGCACGGGAGTCGTTGTCGCCACTGCTGAGGGAGATGGTGCGAACGCGCAGCGACTGCATGGCGTCGAGCTCGCCGTTGCTGCCGGGCAGAGACACGCAGCGCTCCGTCTCGCCACGCACCGCCGACTCCGACTTGTGCCGCTGCAAAGTTGCTGTCTGTCTGCCTACCTGTCTGTCTGTCTGTCTGTCTGTCTGTCGGTGTGTGGGTGTGTGTGTGTGAGCGCTGATCAAAATTACCACTCTGGGCTACTATTCGAGGAACGCCGTACGAATGCCCGCGAGGCTCACCGTGGCCCGCCTATATTCGGCCTGAGAGGCTCGTTCGCTGGGCGATAGGTCGAACGGAGTCAGGTCCAACGACTCGCAGATGTCGTTGCACGTGTGCGAGTGGAAGAACAGCGCCATGCCTTTGGTGCCCAAATTGCCGTCGCCGTAACCTAAGGCCATGAAACAATTAGGTAATTGAGCAATTATAGTTGGCTCGCTGCAAGGGCTGCAGCTGCGGTATTCATTCAATTGCTGACGACCTACACACACCAGCAACCTTTTTCGTCGGCGGTGTGTATCTGCGGGTCGGTGTAGAGGTCGCCGACGCCCTGGATGTCGACGACGATGAGCTGGTGGCCGCTCCGCTCGAAGGAAAAGTGACTGAACGCCTGAAAGCGACCGACACTAGCCAACGGGCAGCGTATGGCCTAGTGGTAGAGAAGCGGCCTCTTGCGCGCACGGTCCTGGGTTCGATTCTTGATGGAGTCACTAGATCGGGGACTTCCCTCTCAGTGGATCTTCTCGTACCGTCGCTGCCCTAGATTACAGATGGCGTTCTTCCGAGTCTTTGGGTAATTGCGCGGCTCGAGACGGGAAGGCGTCATGGAGATGGCTATGCCCTATGGGCCATTGACGGCCTCCTAGCGTTGCCCCTAATCCAACAACAACACAAACCAACAATGATGCTTTACTGCTCCCCCAACCACTAAATATGGATGGTGGGGTCAAAGGAAAACAACTCTTTCCCCCCGTCAAACAAACAGCGTCCAAATACGCACCGTTTTGCTAAAAAAGGTCTAAATAGCGTTATTTCTGTTTCACGCAAGTAAAACACTCACTCGCTCATCTTAGGCGCGATACAGCACTGAACATAATCTGTGTGGGGGGGGGGAATCTTCGACTGGGGGCAGCCACGCACGCACGCACTCGCCTGCGGGGTCTGTCTGGCATCGTCGTTGACAAATCCGCTGTTGGTGTTGTACTTGACGTAGTCGCCTTCTATAAAGTGCTCCAGGTGGTAGAGCGCTTGGCTGCGTCGGTTGACAAATTCCAAAATGTACATTTGGACGATGTCCACCTGCAGGCAAAGACTGTGTCTCTGATGTACGGGAGTGCGTGCGTGCGTGTGGTGTGCGTGCGTGCGCGTGTGCGTGCGTGTGTGCGTGTGCGAGCGTGGACGCGTGTGTGTGCGTGCGAGCGTGCGTGCGTGCGTGCGTGCGTGCGTGCAACCTTCTTGGGCGGATTGTGCCGATTGAACTCTTCCGCCCAAAGTTTGGCGTCCATCTGCAGTTTGACGTCCTCGAAAATGGTGTCCCTTTCCACCTCGGCGATGTACCTTCAAAGATTTTTTTATATTTTAGTAATAATTATTCATTTATTCGAATATACTAAGAAAAACCGTACGTACCTCAGTAGACACAGACACTGCACAATCGATGGGATACAGACGTTTATAAAGCAAAAAAACTCAGAAAATACTAATACACGGCTTAAATTTAAAATAAAAAAACCTTTTCGCGACATAATTGTGCGCGTGGTTCCACGTCTGCTCGGGCGCGAATTTCGACAGTTTCTTCAGGCGATAGCACTCGCGCATGGCGCCTCGAGTGAAGGGCTAAAATATGAAAAAAAAATCATATTTCAAATTTTAATTTTGATTTTTTTCCACAACACAATAAAACGCAGCGTGACACACGGACACGAACGTACGAACTCGCGTCGCCACATACCTCGGCCTGCATCTTGACTTGAACTACGTCGTCGGTCCAGGCGTTGCGAATCGAAGAGTACCTAATAATGCTTTAATGTAGTTCTAATTAACTTGTTAAACATATTTATGAAAAATTGGTGAATTAGACCTCGTTCACACCCCTCAGGTGTTTACCAAGTCACAAAGTGTACTGACATCGTATTCTGACCAAGCGTACCCGTTGACTGGGGGGCAGGGGGCGGGGTGGTAGGAGGGGGGGGGGGGGTAGAGCCATACCTGCAACTGTAACCGGGGGGGGGGGTGTCCGCCTAACCACCCCATGTGGCAAAAAACTCTGCAGAATTTCTGAGGGGTCAGCCGCTCCCCTGACCGTGAACGTACAGGGCTCGCACCTATGCCTTAGGCACTCCTCTGTGGGATAGTCTTCGATGGCGAAGTCGTGCCAGGGATCGCTGGACAGCCGACTCTTGCGGGCCAGCCGGCGCCAGCGCGCCACCACACCCGCGTTGAACTGCCGTCGCGGCCCACCCCTCTCCCTGCAGCAACACCTCTGCTGTGCGTTCGCGCGTACGCGTGTGCGTCAGCTTGGAGTGGGCAGCGCAGCGTGTATGTGGCGTAGTGGTACGGAATCGGCCTCTCGCGCGTGCGCGGTTCGGGGTACGATTCTGGATGGGTCCACTACGAACGAGTGTTTCCCTATGACCCTATCCATACCTGTAACCGGGAATTGGACCTGGGGGGGTGGGTTCGGGCACTTTCTGGGGGGGGGTGGTGGGGGGGTGGAAAATCTGGAGGAGGGGGGGGGGTCTGGGAAGGAAAAAAATAGGCACTTTTTGGTTGATTTTTAGTCAAAAATACACTGTAAAAACCCTAAAATAGGCACTTTTTAGTCAAAATACACTGTAAATAACCCAATATAGGTACTTTTTGGGCGATTTTTGCTCAAAAGCACCATACAAAACACATTACCATTTTCAGTTTCAAATTTCTGGGGGGGGGGGGGTTGGGGGGGGGGGGGGGGCGTGGGTAGGGTCAAAACCAGCAAGTGGGGGGAGGGAAACCCCCCCCCCCCCCCCCCCCAGTTACAGGTATGACCCTATCCATGGATTTCCTCGTGCCTAGATTATAAATGACGTCGTTCCTAATGTCTTTGGCTAATTATGCGGCTCTGTAATGGGCAGGCGTCATGGATGGGCCATTGACGGCCTCCTAGCGTTGCCCCTAATCCAGCAACGTGCGTGTGTGCGTGCGTGCCAGCGTACCGCACTCCATTTATGCCCTCGGAGTAGCTCTTGCTCAAGGCAGCCTCTGCGCCCGATCGATTTCGCAGATTTTCCACCAATTTCGTACCGCAAATGTCACCCGTCGACTGCTCGTCGATTGCTCCACTAAGAGAGGGGGAACGCTCCTTTCCAACCAGTTGGTCGAAATGCAAAGGGGAGGGCTGAATTTGCGCTTAATTTTAATTTTTTTTATATGAATAAACGCTTTAATTGACGCCCACGTTATTCAGCATCTCTTCACCGTCTTCTGGCGCGCCCCAGTCCAAGGAAAGGCACTTTTGAATTTTGGGCATTTTTCAAAAAAGAAGAAATAACCACGAAATTCAATTCACAAGGACGCGTGGTCGGTGCGCCGCCCGCGGAAGTTTCCAAAGGCGGTGTCGAATTTCGACAGATTTTCGGATTTCGAGAAGCGATCCCAATTTTTCAGCGAAGTCCACGAAAACAGCATTTTCTCTCTCAAAAAGAGAAAATAAAAGAATAATAAAATTTCCGGTAAAAAGGCGCGACTTTCCTCCTTATCGGCGAACTTGGAAATATTCGGGAAAACGCTCAAAAGCGATCAAAGAATCAAAACACACGTACAGATGTGCACACGTGACAACCCAATGGGGGACGCACGCACGAACCGCACGAACGCACCAACACACGGTAGCATCAACCAACAACAGCGGCAGATAGCATTGGGACGTTGAAAAGGCGCGCATTTGCGTAAATGCAATTGCACCAAAGAAAAAAGAAAAATGGTTGCGCAATGACGATTGTCTTGACAACATGCAAATGTTTTTGTTATTTTTCTTTTGCACAGCTTTACCATTTACCACACCTTAGGTTTGCCTTTTTTATTAGAAGCACAACGTAGTAGATTTCGTATACCGGTATTAACCAAATACATGTGTACTCGCGTGTCGTGAGTTTGGTCAGTTGCCTCGTTCAGCTGAAACGCCAGTGCACGGTCTTGGTATTTCCTGTTTCCTCTTTAACCAGCCCGGCTCTTCTCCAGACTGATATCGGTCGTAAACAGTCGGCGCGCACCGCACTTACACAATAGCACTGATGGCGCGAGAAACAGAGTAGATGAGCAGTATCGCCAGTAAAGCAGTAACGGAGATCCGACAATCAGATCCAGAAGTATCTTTTGTTTGGAGGGGGAGGGGGAGGTTACGCTTAAAAAAGACGCGCGTTAAAAAAGACGCGGAAAATCTTGTTAGAAAAGACGCATGTTAAAAAAGACGCGTTAAAAAAGACGCAGCCTGATATTATCGCGTTAAAAAAGACGCGCGTTTAGAAAGACGCAGACGGCGGCGGCAGCAGCAATGTTCTATGTTCAGCAATGTTGTGTGCCATGCCACGTTGCTGACCCAGTGACGACAATACTCCAGCACTCCGTGATGCTGTAGCAGAAGGCGTTGGGCGGGACGCTCTGCTCCACTGCAGACTTCACGTCACTTATGGACATTGTAGTTTTTTTGCATAGACGACGTTGAATTGGCAGCATCTGGAGGCGTCACTGTGTGTGTACCTGTACATTTGCCGCGCCCTCACAGTCGACGAAGCGTCCTGGCTGTACGCTTGCTCGCTGTACACGCCAATATAAAAATTGAATAATGCGTACCACAGTTATCTAGTTTGCCAGTTTTGCCGCGCACTCTTTGCAGGAGTAAATTGGCCTGACAGGGATGAATTGCTGGGGGCAGGAAAGGTGGGCCTCCGAATGTGCAGTAGGTTTGCGATGGTGTCCATGTTATCCGATTGCTAAGCAGTGTTGTTTACAATCGGCTGAGAAATTGAGATTGACCGCCGCTTGGTAGCCACAGCCCCTATGTCATGCACGCTGGCGCGTTCACGAGCGTCCGGGCCTGCTCGTCAGCTCGCTTCCGCCGAGAGCCACTGCAGACTCCACCTCACTTATGGACACTGATTCCTTTTGCATAGACGATTTTCAATTGGTAGCATCTGGTCTGGAGCCGTCACCGTGTGTGTACCACCTGTACATTCGCCGCGCCCTCACAGTCGACGAAGCGTCCCGGCTGTACGCTTGCTCGCTGTACGCGCCAATATGAAAAAATAAACTTTAATGCCTACCACAGTTAGTCTTCCAGTTTTGCGGCGCACTCGTTACGGGATCAATTGCCCTGACAGAGGAATTGCTGGAGGGCAGGAAAGGTGGGCAGGAATAGGTTTACGATGGTTTCCATGTCATCCGATTGCTAAGCAGTGTTGTTTACAATCGGCTGAGAAATTGAGATTGACCGCCGCTTGGTCCAGCAGATACATACATTATACAATTGTGGAAAAAAGGCGATTGGAGTGCTGGGATCTACATACATGTATCTCGACTCTCAAAGGGTAAAGCGACAAACATCTGCACGCACGCGCCGTTCCCGTTCCACTTCCTATTCCACTTAGGGGCCGCCTGGAGAACTGCTGCGTCTTTTTTAACCTCCGTCGTTTTGTGGCTTGCGTCTTTTTTAACGCGCGTCTTTTTTAGCGCGCGTCTTTTTTAACATGCGTCTTTTTTAACATGCGTCTTTTTTAACTTGCGTCTTTTTTAACTGACGCCGAGGGGGAGAAAATTGCAGGAGAAAGGACCCTGTTAAAATTAATTTGGGGAATTTAAGAGCACACAAGAACCAGAGGTTTTTAAAAAAGAAGATAAACTTGAGCTCACTGCATATGGAGGACAAGCAAGAAAAGAAAATAAATACTACACTGCAAGAGCAGCGAATTCACAAAAATTGAGAAGGCTCAACACAAGCTAATACAAGGTCAATTTAAGATACACACCTTCTCAGTAGGGTATTAAACCAACTTAATCACTTTGTAAAACAGAAGTTTGTCCTGGTCGAAACATTGATTTAACGGGTGCTGTACCAGAGCTGTACCAGGCGCAGTTGCGGAGTTCGTGTGAGAATATCGATTGACTTAACGAACAGAGGAAAGTCGAAGAGAGGAGCGACGTCTGGCGAACGACAATGGAAACGCACGCAGTACAATCCCACTAGCAAGTTATGGAATGTCCTAGCGGATGTGATCGTGTCGGGGCGCTTGCGAACTTTTGTAGAGTATATTGGTAGTAGCGAGCTGTGGACTTACTTGGTTGATAAGAATGTGTCGCCGTCCGTTAATACGAGCGCGCTTACTGAGCTTGGCTCTTTCTGACTGTTTGCAGCCGCTTCGTTCGTCTCGCGCATTGGCCTTTCCCCATTGCATGCAAATGCAATGTCTACGCCCTCGTGGTGTGTTGGGACTGTCCAATAAAAACTGTCAACTGTCAACAACTGTCCACGTGGGTGCTATACCATACCGTCCACGGCGTTATACACCAAGCATGCATGAATTGGGGCCACCATCAATCAACACCGCTTCCATTTATTTTCCATGAATCTCTGGCAACCGGCCAAGCCACGCGGATCGCTTGTTTTATCGCTTCTATGGGGTTCTATCGGACGGCCTCAATCGAGTACGCAGGCGACGCCGAGTGGCTCGTCCCCCACGGACCTGGGCCCGTATTCATAAACATAGTAAATACTAATTACTAGGGTAGTTGCAACTTCTTACTAGGTAGTAGGATGCGGGTGGTATTCATGAACGTAGTATATACTTTTTACTACGTAGTTGCAACTAGTTAGTAGGTAGTAAAACTAGGGTAGTTTTTAGCAAGCTCAAGGGCTTGCTAACTGGGGGTAGTATCAACTTTTCACAAGCACTTCCATCGATTTTGATCTTTGTAAAGAGCCAAACCGTACAATTTGATACAGCGGTTCGTCTGTCGCAGAATTCGCGCGCGTCTCACAACTAGGGTTGCATAAAAAAATTTTAACAAAAAAAAAATAACTTTTTGTTTAATCGCGCAACCGTGCTCACAACTCTACAAGCGTTCGAACGTCAGATCGTTCTCTACATTGCGCAGACAGCGGCCGAAGTGGGAAACCGTAGCCAGCCCGGCAGCATCGGCAGCATCAGCCACTTAGCACATCGCCATGGCGGTCTCTTTAGCAGCTCGCTCTTGCGCTTTGGCCGCTCGCTCTTGTGCTTCGGCTGTGCGCAGCTGCTGCTGCAAGACGCGGAGACGGAGCGTTGTGCTTCTTGACGAACGCTGTGAACACCATTGACGAAAAAGACGACGTTACCGCTTCACCGCGTCGCAGACGGAAACGACTGACTGCCTGACTGACTCGACTGAGGACGATAGGTATACATGAGCTTGTACCCGCTGATTAACAGCGGGCAGCAGCAGCGAGATTGCCAGATCGCGATTCGCGATAACGACCGACCTCACTTTTCCGTCCTTTCCAATTGCGAATCTATGGTTTGACAGAGAGCGGCCGCTTTCTCCGCTTGACGGTAGCTGCTGCTCTTCGCACTTGCGGCGGCGTCGGCGGCGTCGTAATGCATTCGAAAATGCGCGCACGTTCATGCAGCATCGCTGCGAGACCGTGCCTTTATTCGGAGGTAGTAAGTAGTTGCAACTACCTAGTATTTACTATAGTTAGAACTTGTTTATGAATACCAACATTGAGAAAGTTCTAACTATAGTTGCAACTACCTAGTTTTTTCTATAGTTGCAACTAGGTAGTAAGTACTTTGTTTATGAATACGGGCCCTGCTCATCTGCGCTCCGTAGTCGACCTTGCTCCAGCTCATCGAGTTCTCGTCCAGAAGCTGGATTCCCAACGAGAGCGGAGCGCCCGTTCCAGGTTTTCTCAACCGAGTACACTGTTCATTTCCGGTAACCGGGGCGGACACGCCCATGTAGCACGCACTGCAGGCCAATTCCATAGACGCGTTCGGCTCATCTGATGAGTCGCAGAGAGTGCCAAACCTTCTGCACCGTTGGCGTCGCCGTGCTGTCGTCCCAGCGATCCGTCAGTGGAGTGTAGACGTAGCACTTGGAGGCGAGAGTGCATGCCAGCAACCTCCCGTCGGACAGCACCACCAAACCACCCAGGCTGAAATTCGAACTCGAGAAAACAGGTATAGAGACTCTGTCACAACAGCCACAACCCAACAGACAAGAGACCATGCTCTGGCAAGCACAACACAGAGCTGGATATCCACCGAGTCAGACCCAGGGAGGAGGGGAAATACCTTGTAGACTCATTTTCCTCCCCCTAAAATGTGGTCAAAAACAGCAAAAAAATTTCCTGCGGCTCTGTTTGTATTCATTAATCGCCAAAAATGGACCGATTAGGTGCCGGCCAAACCACCGCCAAAAGGGTCAACATCCAAAAAGTTCAACATGGTCCCCCCCCTTCTGCAAGATTCCTTCCTCCATCCGAAATGGATTTCTGGATCCAATACTGGATATACAGGCAAAAACGGTACTCTCTCCATAGCAGCTCAGTCAGGCAGGAAAAAGATGCGCAAAGTCCATGAAGTGAGTGTGGCCGTATAAGCTGTTGTTGTTGTTGGATTAGGGGCAACGCTAAGAGGCTGTCAATATAGCCCATAGAGCATACCCTTCTCCATGACGCCTTCCCGTCTACAGCCCCGCATAGGTAATTAGCAGCAGACTTTTGAAGAGCGCCATCTGTAATCTAGGGCAGCGATGGAACGAGAAGATCCATCGAAATGGAAGTTCTCTCGATCTAGTGACGCCATCAAGAATCGAACACAGGACCTTGCGCGCCGTATAAGCACCGACAAACCTAAGGTATGAAAAGCTCACTCGGCGCTTACCATTTCGGATGCCCTCTGGGATTGGCGCTTATCATAGGGGGTGGGGGGAGCTAAGAGGCAGCGCTTACTATATCGTATGATGAAGTACAATTGATTTGCACAAATTGCGGGGGGGAGATTGGTTCATAACGCACCCACACTCATGACACAATCGTATGCAATGGTTGGGACCCAACAACAAAGAAATAAGCCACTGGCCAAGTGCATACATGGGTCATGGGCTTACTTACCATGGCTCAGGAGGAGGGGTGAGGACCACCCAGTGCTTGTCATTTGGAAGCATCTGAAATGTATTTAAGACTGGCGTCTTTTCATCTAGGCTTTTACCACTTGTAACATAGATCTTGTACCTGAAATCAAAGGGTGAAACATGTTGTACGGCAATAATGTCCCTAGACAAAGTACGGCACGCAGTTTCTCGGACTCATTGGATCATAGAACTTTTCTTATGAGCCCCTTCCCTGGCCCACTCCTTCTCACACCCACGCCCTCTATCAGAAAATTATCCCCTGAGTGTATCCCTGGGTTTTCAATCTGGGGGCATATCAATATACATATATATTTCTTGCTTAAAACTACCCTCCCCTTTAACTCCAACCAAAATTAAAAAAAAAAACTTATTGTACCTGCAAATGGATGGTGGGGTTGTTTTACCCCCAACTAGAATTCAGCCACCGCCCACCCCCCCCCCCCCTCCCACCCATGAACCCGTCCTCCTTCCTACTTTTTTAACGAACGAATCGGATTAAATACGGCCCGTGCGGGGGAAAAGTGGAGGCCTTAGCGAGTATGGACTGTTATTAACGTGGGTTTATACTTCGTTCTGTCCGAACACCATCAAATGAGCAATGACATCACTCGTCAGAACTTTCGTATGTTCTGATTCGGATATTACTATTTTACTATTGAAAGATGTTCGTTACCGTAAATGACGACGAACAACATGTTTAACATCCAAAAACTACCAACTGACGCCGTTGTTCTTTCAATTTTTTGAATGACACGAATAACCGCTGATACGATCAAATTGTTGGCATGTTCGTCAATATTCTGGTGTCCGAACAAGCAAAGCATAGACTGCAATCTTTCATTTTGTGTCATTTATGCAAATTTTGTTAGTACAAACAGAAAAAAAAAACGGAGTGCCGTAAATCCTCCAATAGTGCCCCTGGGGCACTATTTTTTTAACCTCTCCTTACCCGGGGCACTATTGGAGGGGGGCACCAACGGATCCAGGGGGAGGGCGGGGGGGGGGGGGGTTAAGGGCGGCCGCGGCCGAGGACCGAGGAACTGGACGCTGACACTCAAAAACTCCAAAAGTGCCTGCGCTGCGGCGCAGAGATATTTACGTTTCTGATGATAGAATCTTGTCCACTCTACAATATTCTTAGCTTAGCAAGCAGAAATCTGTCGCTAAACAAACACAAATCGCGAAACAAGAGAAGCAATATGCCTAGTGGACCTAAATTCTCTGATTTCGAAAATGATTGTAAGTGGTCGAAAATCTCAAATTCTTTGTTTGTGGCGCCGTTTGTTATGTGCCCTTGCCTGAGCCTAAGCCGCCGCTGAAATGGCCCAGCATCCATAAATTTCGACAGGGTCCCCCCTTCTTCAAAATCCGTCTCCCTTGCTCCGATTTCGCCGCCCTCCCCGTCACGAAATCCTGGATCCGTCACTGAGGGGGGGGGGGCTTCTATTTTTTCAACCTAAAAATTTTGAATGGTAATGCTAGTTTCGCTGTCAAAATTGCCGTTTTTTTCGGTGATTTTGATCACTTTTGCCACATTTAATAGTTGTTTTACCGTTAATAGTTGCTGAAACATACTATCATTGTTTAGTAGCAGTGTGTATGCACGATATAAACTGTACCTACCACAATATTTTTGCCCATAAAAGGCACATGGCACAACATAGCCCTTACCCCCCGGGGGCACTATTGGAGGGGGGGCACTATTGGAGGGGGCTTGTATTGGAGGATTTACGGTATAAACCCACCTTAACGTGTTATTAATTCGAACAGGCATGGACTGCCCTGAGCAACGTACGACACGGGCGGGTCGTAGTAGTCCACGGCCATGTAGTTGGGATTGTATCCAATGGGCTGCGGTGCGCGGACGATCCGCTTCCATTGGAATTGCGTCGGCTTGTCCGCGCTTAAAAACGTGTACATGTAGCAGTCTCTGCTCTCGTCGTTCGTCCAGTTGCCGTGCCCACCGCCGCACGTCAGCAGCCCAACGACCCCCACCCTGGAACGGGACCAATTCGGGTAGTGACGCCACGAACGAGCGAGTCACACTTGCCCCTTCACGCCACCGACTCCAGCGCCTGCCGGGTAGAGGAGATCGGCAATGGGATGCTCCAGCGTGCGAATGAAGCCGTTGCGCGGCGCGTCATCGGTCGAGTTTTTCCTGCCCGTCTTCTTCCCGCCCGTGACAACGATTTCCTTGCCGACTCCGGCCGACACATGACCCACTCTTGGATTGAAGGACTGGTACGGCATTGCAAGATCATTGGTCTCAGGGTCGAAGATGTAGAGTTCGGTGGTCGCGGCCCCACTCGGCCCACTCGTGTCCGTAATGTAGACTTTGGCTAAACGCACAAGAGCGCAAGCGGTCCGACCACAGATATTTGTCACTTGGTGGTCACAATTGAAGAGCAATTTTGAACATTTATGAAAGTCTATGAACACTGCAATGCAATTTCTTTAGACGAATGGTACACAAAGGTATTCTTAGTAAGTTCTGCTTCTAATGCTCTGCAGAAGTCATTTGTTACTCTTTATTTGTGGGCCTTGATGAACACAAGTGTATGCACATTTGATACCGGCCAGCTAGTGGCATTATTACAGTAGTTCACCTGGTGGGTACGGTGGAAGTGTCACTGGATCCGGAGCTGCTGCTGTTGCTGTTGGACCTGCTGCTGGAGTGCGAGCTGATGCTGGCTGCACTGGCTGCTTCTGCTCCTCACAGTCACTCTTCTGTGGAGGAGGAGGAGCGGACTTGACCGGCTGCAGCCTGGCGACCAGCACGGTGGCCTCGAGATCCGCCCCATCCTTGGCGCCCACTCGGCCGAGGCTGAGGAAGCAGACGCTGCTGTCTACCACCGGGTGGGCGCTCAGCTGCTGCAGTGGCAGGCCCGCGCCCACGCTGACCACGTAGGAAGCGTTGGCATCACGAGCAGTGAGTTCACTGTGGACACGTCTTGCCAGCCCCTGACAACACACCAGCAGAAAGAGTACTTTGCATTGCAGCCAGTGCGAGACTTATGAACCTTGTAGTCAGTGGGCATTTTTCTGTGTTCATTAAGGACCAGCCTCCGCAGGTTCATATCCTGGCAGAGATGGGCACCAACATTGTCATCTGCACAGGTTTAAAGGTTGTGTAGGTTGCACAGAATCGCATGCCCACCTTCCTGACTCACTCACTCACTCACTCACTCACTCACTCACTCACTCACTCACTCACTCACTCACTCACTCACTCACTCACTCACTCACTCACTCACTCACTCACTCACTCACTCACTCACTCACTCACTCACTCACTCACTCACTCACTCACTCACTCACTCACTCACTCACTCACTCACTCACTCACTCACTCACTCACTCACTCACTCACTCACTCACTCACTCACTCACTCACTCACTCACTCACTCACTCACTCACTCACTCACTCACTCACTCACTCACTCACTCACTCACTCACTCACTCACTCACTCACTCACTCACTCACTCACTCACTCACTCACTCACTCACTCACTCACTCACTCACTCACTCACTCACTCACTCACTCACTCACTCACTCACTCACTCACTCACTCACTCACTCACTCACTCACTCACTCACTCACTCACTCACTCACTCACTCACTCACTCACTCACTCACTCACTCACTCACTCACAATATTCACACTCGAATAGCATTTCATCTGGTGGTGGTCCGTGATGAATTCTGCCTGCTGGAGAGCGCACTGTGCGCTCCAACTCTCCATCTACAACAAACATTTCTGCAACATCTGCAACAAAAAATCACATGGCTAGGGGATGCATGCTTTTGTTATCCAAGGTCCACGCCCTGTTGCTAGGAAAAAGAAAAACTTGCCATAAAGGGTGCCAAACCAAAGCCAGTCAAGAAACTGATGGGGGGGGGGGGGAGGGCAACACAATCAATAATGGCGATGTGATTACACCTAAGTACACTGGTCTGCCAAAATCCTTGAAGTTAACAATGAACAACACTGTTGACTGTGTTTTGTCAAAAAACGAAGTTGAAAGTAAATTCTCCCAACCTGTCTCTTCCTTGAAAGATCGTCCAAACAGCTGGCCTGTCTCACGCTTCGCCTTCAGGCGCGTGTAGGAGTAGTCGCAGTCGAAGTCGACCGCAAAAGCGAAGGCCGTGACGCCCTTGACGTCTACGGCTGCCACGTTCTGCTGCCACGACATATCCGAGACGATGTGGTGCGTGAAGGCCATGTCGCCATCCATGAGTCGGTGGTAGCAAGCGCCCAAATTGGCTGGGAACTCGACCGAATTGCGCATGGTTTCCGTGACGGCGCCAAGTGAAGGCTAAACGACGCCAAAAGACTGCATCAGTCGTTCGGGGCCCAACTTCTGTCCGACGGGCAAAGAAACTGACGTAGGTCTGTTGATTGGTGGAGAAGAGTGGTTGCAGAGTCTCGGCTCGAGCACTCCGTTGCGTGCAGCCTCGCTGGACGTTCACGATTGGACTGCCGACCCGTATCGCGATCAGGAGACCGGAAAGACGCCCGGGAGTCACTTGGCCCTGAAGGATTGGCTGTTTACCTGAAGGATTACACGGGCTGTTTACGTACATGTATGCTATGTACACTGCAATCACGTGCAGGTGGTGGGGGGAGGGTACTGCGCCACTGCAACATGAGCACACTGTCCAACGAGGCACCGGTTACAGTTTCTCCTTACTCATAGGCACAATTGAAGGTGTTCGACTGCACAGGACTTCTTTGTGTAGCGACGTCTCGCAGTGTAGAGTTTACATGTGCCCAAAGCCCACTAGACGTTTAGGTACCTGCTTCGGGTAGAAGCCTAGAATGCAGACGCTCTCGTCCGTGACGGCGCTGTCGACGACGCCCTCGAAGGCGACATCGGCGTCGAAGCGGACGTAGGTGAAGTGGAAGCGCCGGTAGGAGCGCTCGTGAAAGCGCGTGACGAACTGGGCCGCCGACCCGCTCGAGTAGTGCACCTCGTTCGCCTGCTTGCGGAGAACGCGCTATGGACAGGTGGCACCGAACGCGTCGATGGACGGGCGCAGGCGGTGACAGGCTCCCGACAACTTGTCGTCCTCGCCACCGCCCGCAATCTCGAGAGGCGTCAGCCGGATCGAGTTTCCTGGCGGAATTGCGGTGCGCGTTGATACTACAAAAATCCTCCAGTTTTGTTACCCCCTACCCACCTTGCAATTGTGCCCTTCTAGATATTCCACTAGTTTTAAGGAGCTGTAGAACAGATGAGAGCTCTCCTCATGATTATGCAGATGCAGGCAAAAACAAGAAAGCCGTGCATGGGGTACATTATTGTACTCAGTTGCACCCACAATCTAGGGACGTTTCCCCCGACTACAACGACAAATCACCCATGAAATGCACAAAAAAAATGATAAGAACTGGCGATTTTGACTGCAAGTTGTGTCCTAGTGCTTGAGATTTCTGACGTATGTAGGTCTTTAGTAGTGCCCCACCCATCCAATACTGTTCGCGTTATTCGAACTCGAAGCTATAGGTATATCGACTTCCCCCAAGGCGCATTTGTGGGCACTGTCGCCATTGTGCACCTTTGGAGCTGTCCGTGATTTTGCAGCCGACCGGTTTTACGTAGGCGACGACGGTGAGCTGCATCTGCCGCTCGGTCACGCCTCTGGAGCTGGTTTCCGAGTGACAGTAGGCCGCTGTGTCATGACCCGACGAGCTGATGGAGTGCGACGCGTTCAAGCCTCCCTTGAACGACACGCTCGCTAAACGGGTTTGTCCTTTGAACCTTTCAAAGAGGGGGGCTAGAGGCGCCAAAGCGCGTACCGGTTAGCCAGGCTGCTGCATTTCCAGCGCACATTTGGCAAGTGTCCAATTCTGAAGCGCAAAGCGTAATCTATGACACGCACGCGTGCGCATAGAACTAGTACATAGAGAGCTAATGGGATAATGGGGATTCATAGTGATTCGTAATAATTTATAATGTGGGACAGGTGGGGGCCGGACAAAAACACGAACACGTTCCAACCTCAGTGGACATCTCCCCCACCCCTCGAGACTGCAGTATGTCTGCAGGATAATGTACACGTACCTTGTACCATACAACTGACTTTGATGCAACTACGGGCATACCAGTTGCTGCTATGTACCACCCGCTAAGCGTGATTTCTGTTACAGTCAAATATCTGCTGACGCTCACCCGCTTCGCAGACGCTGGCCACAAGCACCGAGGCCACCAGCAACTTCAAAATGAAAAGAAAGCCCATTTTGCCACACCTGGAGAAACGTCGGATAAAATGCGCTTGTATCGCACACAAACTATGGTAAAAGCCAATATGTATTCCGCCCCTGCAATAGACTATAATTGGTCTGATTTTTTTTAGTGAGTGGACTGGGGCAAATTCACCAAATGCTATTAACAATTATTGCTTCAGCAGTGTATGCGACTAATTCATGCCGCGTGTCAATTTGTAAAAGGTATGCGTGCAAAATCAGATTACCGTTAATTAATCTAATTACAAATACCAGTGGCGTCGAAATCGTGCGCGTCACCGACAATATTGGTCAGTACGATACGATAAGCGGACAGTTGGAGAAAACTAACACAATTGTCACCCGCGTAGTCTTGGACGAAATATTTTTTGTTAAAGGTTTTCCAACGTTTTAGTTGCAGCAAATTGAAATGCTGACTGAACCATGAAATAGCAATTCATGGAACTGAAGTGGCGTCTTTACTGACTTGTTTCGGTTCAGACGTTTTATTTTTTAAGCGGTTTGCTAAGCAAATCGTAATGTATTCGGTGGGTAAATGCATACTTGAGTGTAAGCAAAACACCACAGTGTCTGTGGTGGCCACCCTTCTAGAGACGTTGTAGTATAAGCTGTTCTAGACATGGTTAGCATCTGAGCGGTTAGGAGCGTAAATTAGGTACTTCTTAGCATCGCATTTCTTTGCTATTGTGTGCTAATTATGCGTTAATAAATCCCTAGTTGGACGACGCAAACAGTGGGATTATCTGCTCCAACCAAACCATACACCGATATCAAAAGTTCGAGCGATCAACTAATTTCTACCTGTCACTCTTAACAAAAAAGTTGAACGGATCAATGCATCTGGATCCACCAATCGATTATTTGAAGAGAAATCAATCGCGAAAGCGAATGCAACCACCTATATCAGTAGAATCCGTCTATGGGATCGAGTAGGCCTCCCTGACGAAAACAGCTTCGGCAGCTGTTCCACTCAACGCCAATGCACACCACGCATTCGTGGCTCCAAACCTACAAGGTCAAATACAAAGTCAGTAAAAAATAAACTAAAAGATATATATAAAATCTATATAAACACAAAAAGCACTAAACGCAGCCTACAAAACAGCATCCAAACCCCATCTGAGCACTGGAGGCGACAGCGGCGAAAGTGACGACCACAGCGCCGTCCGCAGGCGTAGCCTGAATTATTTATTACTTTTTTAAATGCATCTAAAGCGCACGCGTCTAGTACGATACGCATACTGTAGATCGTTCTTTATATTTTTTTTAATGAAATGGAAAACAAAAACGTCCAAGTAACCTACAGAGGAATCCATGCGTCTGCCCTGATCCTCTTTTTGATTCTTTTAGTAAACATACAAATTTCCTTTGTAAATTTACTCTGTGACCTTTTTAATTGAAATAAAGTCTGCCGCATAAAGGAAAAAAGTTTACCGCACCTGCTCCATACGCTTGGCCTGGGTGGTTCATGCCAGGATACATGCCAGGTCCCGGGAAGTACGTTTCAAATGGACCGACTGATCCAAAATGCGGTCGATTATATGGACTCCATCCCATGGGGTGTCGCCCATAACTTACTCTGCGTCGGTGGTAGCCAAAACCGTACGGATGGGCAACCGTTAGTGTGATCTGAACTGAACTTAGGTTTCGTTTTAAATAATTTCAGAACAGATCTGTGCGACATACGATGGTGCACAGAGCAACCAAGCCCAATAGGGAGATGTGGCAGGCTTTGGAGGTCGCCATCCCGCTTCACTGTTTTCTCTCGCCTCGCAAAGATTTTCGCAAAGATTAAACTCACCCACTCAAGCAGACAAAGCCTATTCTACTGGCCACAGTACAAAAACCTACACTCGCCTCTACTCAAGTGTAATACCAACTGCACTCTGCACCGACTACTGACCAATGCAATGAGATGAAAAAGGTGGGTGGATGGCTTTGGCGTCTCGTGACGTCAGCAGCGTCTTAGGGTTATCTTGATGGGCAATCTCAGGTTGGGCTGGGGCCCGCGGGTCATGTGCTGTCCTGCGCGTTGTATATGGCAAATGCAGTGCAGTCAGAATGTGTTTGAATCAATTGACAATCAATTCCAATCAAACTATTGCAAACATCGTGTAGCTCATACTCTGCAGAATAAAAAGAAGTGTAGGCTAGAGTACCATCGCTTCCACTGGCTGAAGCTGAAAAAAGCCGTGAAGTGTACCTCAAATCCACCGGTGTTATGTCGTAGGCCACTGTTAAAATTACCTAAAGATAGCGCTATTGGATTTTTATACCAGTTCACTACATCGGTCTAGAGGCTGGCAAAAAGTCAGGATCACATCAACGGATCAACCACAGCGCTGACTAGCAGTACACGAGGTTGATGGCGTTGACATCAGCCGATGATAGCTCGGCTTCTTGCCCAACCCGTGTTGCGTCCACCGATGCGTCTAGGATGCTGAGGGTGGACTCCCCATTGGTGCTGAACTTCTAAATTTAAAAAAAATCTAAAATTTGAAATTTACCAACGTGGTATACAGTATGCACCATCGAACCTTAACGTCATAATGGAGTACGGAGTGGTAGTCATAGGGCGTTGCGTATGTATCGACGTTTTCTTGATCCATAGCGAAGAACTGGCGCCAATCTTTCGGTGTGGTATTCCTCCAGTGCACGCTGACGTACCTTCTGGCGTACGGCCTCTGTGATGGCGGACGCTGACTGAGATTATTGGCCAGCATTTGCGCTGTTAAATTACCTACCTGTGAAAGGTTGGCTACGCAATGGACTTGCTGTAAATGGCGTTGTTATCACCTACACGCTGAAAATAACGTGTGATTTTTAGTTACAAATAATATCAAACTAAATTGATCAAAACCAAAATTTCCTTTTTCAAGATTTCAGTCCGCGACCCCTGATGTTCGTGCAGAAAGCCCAACGCGTGCATAACTTCATGAAAGACCTTCCCGGCGCTCTAAATTGGAGCCAATCATTAGTGTGTACCGTATGCCATATAACAATAAACTTAAGTAACATTTTGTTTAGAAAAAATGTGCTACCGTAACTTTTCCAATAGAACCCCATCCCAATAGTGGTGCTAAAGAATAGTGCCCCGGGGCACTATTTTTTCAACCTCTTTTTATCCGGGGGGCACTATTGGAGGGGGAGGGGCGCTATTGAGAGGGGGGCTTCTATTATTTCAACCTAAAAATTTTGAATGGTAATGCTAGTTTCGCTGTCAAAATTGCCGATTTTTCGGTGATTTTGATCACTTTTGACACATTTAATGGTTGATTTACCGTTAATAGTTGCTGAAACGTACTATTATTGGTTAGTAGTATTGTGTATAAACGATATAAATGTATCTACCACTATAATTTGCCCATAAAAGGCACATGGCACAACATACCCTTTACCCCCGCGGGCACTATTGGAGGGGGGTCTCTATTATTTCAACCTTGCCATACCCGGGTGCACTATTGGAGGGGGCGGCACTATTTGAAGAGGGGTTGTATTGGAGAATTTACGGTATTAGGGGATTTACTGTATTGACTGGTTGATCCAAACGAAGCTACTGTACACCTCGTTTCATTTCTGCCAATTGCGCACCGAGAAAGGCGCTTTGTACAGCACTGAAATTCGAAATTAATTTCTATAGGGAATATTGTTGTAAGTCACAGCAATGTCACAAACGACGCGCAGTGAAGCATTTGGTTGTGCCCGATATGAGCGTTTCTGGAAACCTCTTCTTGCCGATGTGGCTGGTGCAGCTGAAATCACGATGTGCAGTGAAACGAATTCATGCTGATACAAACGATTCATGCAGTAACGAAAGAATTCGGCAAAGGATATGGGGAACTTGTAGCATCACCGATCGTCCGTGGCTCTCTTAAACTTGAGAGCGTGGCTCACCGGCCCTCGGTCGATATTCCAATCTCAGGCAAGTATGGCGCTGTAGAATGCCCAAAGCGTACTCGATTGTGTCGATTTCGTAGTTGGCTGAATTGCGCAAAATTCAAATGGTGTGCATACGGTAGCGGTTGTGTCGTGTACGGTACTTGCCTACCGCACGCATCAATGCAGCAGCAGACCAAAGCAAATTACAGCAGTCATCCAAAGCTACAGTAGAATGCAGCTATGGTTTTACATGCGCAGTGTGTGTATATACATTGTACTCGCTAAAATAGGCTAATTTAAAATTGAAATCGGTAAATCATTCAACTTACAATTCGACTACAAATTTGTCACCCTAGACGGTCAATCAATCAATCAATACACCGCCAATAAAGCAGATTCGAAACAGCACCTCTAAACAATGAGCCGGTAATGGTACCTCCAGTTACACAACCGCAACCGTACAATAGAAATGCAGACGCTCGCACCAGCTTAAAGTCGAAATTGTATGGAATGGCTTCGGAAGTGTCCCACTTGGCGGCGTAGAACAGGGCGCGCGAACCGAAACGAGCTACCAGATGCTCCCATTGACCATGTTAAGCAGTGGCAGATAAATAATTTTAAAACTCAGAAAATCGAAGGGTCTTACGAACTGACGTCTCGCCAGACGTTTCTGCTCTGCAGAAATGCCAATCTTGTATCTAGCGGCGGACTTTACAACGTTCTCGCACCGTTGGCAGTGCAGGTAGCACTCAGCGACGTTTCTCTACACAACACACACCCCTTGTGGCTATAAGTGGTGCGGTTTAACATGTACCCGTATGCGCGCGCATGTACATCGCACACTGTACATGTACAATGTAGGTGCATG
>JASAMY010002104.1:0-26655 GCA_030248085.1 Paralinhomoeus sp. GSCO2_6 | reverse complement strand
TCAACTCTACGATCCTTCCCACGAACAGGTCTCACGTTGCCGGGCACACGAAGTCCCGCTGACGCGCCGACCGACGAGTCGATCCTCCCCACTTAGTGGGTCTCACGTTGCCGGGCACACGAAGTCCCGCTGACGCGCCGATCAACTCTACGATCCTCCCTGTTTTGCTTTTGAGCGATTGGTACAAGGCAGCTGCTTCACCAACAGCCGACGGATCTCAAACCGACAGTCCAAGCCTAGGAGGATCCTGCCTGACGCTCCAGAAACACTGTACTGAAGCGGCAAGCCTGACTGCGCCTGTACATGGTTCTGCTATACAAACTTCTGTACAAACTGGCGAACACTACACGAAACGGGATACGATACGGCGACGTTCACGAAGACAGATTCATATATACAAGGAACTGAACACTGATCTGTACACTGGCTGTTGTTGTCGAATCGGCGAGGGTATTTATGTGCCGTGAGGGGAGGGGAGAGGGACGCTATCTCGGCGTCGTCCGCTTGTGCCGCGGGTGTCCAGTCCAGTCTTGCAGCAGGCGCGCTGCCGCCGCCCCTTGTCAGCAGAGGGATGCCGCTTGGGCCGTAGGCAGGCCTTGAGCGCTGACGGCGGCTGGATCAGAGGGCGCAGCTGCAGTCCAGTCGGCAGGGGCTTGGCTTGGCGGCGCTTGAGGGGTAGACGCGACGCCTGGCTGCTGGAGACTGGTCGGCGGGTGGCTGGCGTCCTTGGGAAAGTTCGGCGCCGCTGGAGTCCAGTGGTAGGAGTACGGTATGTACTACAGGTGTATGTTGGGTGGCTGACGTCCTGGTGGACGTCAGTACACCGTATACGCGCTCATGTAGTAATACGGCTGCAGCTGTGAGTCGAACTGCTTGATGATCTGGTCCTTGAACTCGACGTATGCCAGCACCCCCTCAGCTTCAGCGAGCTGAGTGTGCGCATAATCTCCGGCCAACTCGTCAAGGTAGCCCAGTGGCGGTGGCGCCGGCCACAGCCGCGGCCGTCTGCCCACCCGTCTCCGTCGCAGCCAGTGGGTCTGGCGGCCAGCCCAAAGGCGCTATCGCTCCCTCCGTCGCTTGCAACGCGCGCAGGCGCTCGTCCGCCTGCCGCTGCAGGTACTCAGCCTGCTGCCGCTGCTCGAGAATCTGCTGCATCTCGAGGCGCCGAGCGTCTGCCGCTCGCTGCATCTCCGTCGGTTGTCACTCCCGCAAATCCGTGCCGACTGCACTCGCCCGCAATTCCGACAGTCCGTCGTACACGCTCTGCCCGTGGGCCAGCCGTGAAAGGACCTCTTCCACCTGTCGCAACCGCGCGTCGGCATGAGCGTCGCGCTCGGCCATCGCTTCATTGATACTTCATTGATACGCTCGGCCATCGCTGCTCAGCTGTGACAGGCCCCAGGCCAATGTCCGATCCGCGTGACGACGACGCGCGCAATCGTCCGCTCTCAGTGCGGTGCTGCTGTCCTCGTCCGTGCTCGAGCACCGAAGGTGTTGACTGCACGCGCTCCTCAAATCGGTCCTGCCCGCCATCATGCACCGAAGGCGCCAAGGGAGCGCGCTCCTACTCGTAAGCTCGGCCGCGTCTCCGCTCATCGTCGCCGCCAAGCGGCTGCTGCTGCATCCGCTGCTCCCAGCGCCGGCCGTCGTCACGGCCGCGCTCGCCGCGCCGCGTATGCTCGGCCACAGCCGTGCACAAATCGACACGTCGTCGACTGCCAGCCAAAGCCACGAGTGGCGGCTGCTGCTGCTGCGACTGCGACTCCATCGTCTGCTGCGTTGGCGGCGCCTCGGCGCGCTCTCCACCAACCCGTCGACTCGCGTGTCGACTCTCCTCCATCGTCTGCCGCTCCAGCGCTTCGGTGCGCTTGCTCGCGGTGAGCTTGCGCGTCTGCGCCGACCGCGCAACCTCTGCCGCCTTCTTGCGAAGGACTGTATCATGCGAAGTATCACGCCTCAGACGCTCGCATCATGCAGCTCGCACATCTGATACACCAACAACCGATCGCGGCGTCCAGCCGCGACAGGTCGCTTCAGACAGGCGTGTCTGATTTTGTCACTGCAGGACTGCTCCTCCTCCTCGTCGCCAGGGCAGAACGACCGCTCGTCGAACGCGTTCCACGGGTGACGCATGCCACAAATGAGGCACTTCGACGGCTGCACCTCCTCCGTGCAACGGCCAGCGTCGTCAACTCCACTGCTCACTCCGCCGCCGTCGGCACTGCCGCCGACACGGCCGCCGTCGCTCCGCTCCTCTCCGTCGACAGAATCGCCGTCGACTCCGCCCTCAGGGGCGTCCGCGACGTGCCGTCGCCAGTGCCGCCCTTCGAGGGCTTCCACACTCTGTCGCCAAAGGTGCCGCCTGTCAAAGGCTTCTTCTGCACTGTGCCCTCGCTGGCACCGCCCATCGAGGGCCTCCGCTCGCTCCTGTCGTCGATCCGCTCCGCCGAGGCCGACCGCGCCCGCAGGGCGTCGCCTCTCCCCGTCTGACTTCGAGTCAGCACCAGCGCATCCGAGCGCCGCGCGACCGTCTCATCGTCGTCCCCTGCAGGCAAGCCAGGGAACGACGAGGACGCCGCCGTGTCCGCAGACACCGCAGACATCGTCTGCTCTTCTGCCGATCCACTTGCTCGCAGCCTCTCGCCGTGGCCTCCACTGTGGGGCCAGAGAGCGTGGGCGGGCCCACGGTGGCGACAACATGGCGACCCGGGGCGCGAGTGCGTGCGTCGACCGCTCCGCCCTGTGGCTCGCGTGTGTGCGCAGGTCGAAGACAGCGGCCCTCGTCTGCCTCGACTGCGGTTGGCCGTGGCTAGTAGCACCAGTCGATGTCGAAACGGCGGGCTGGTGGCGCACCAACGTCGTCGTCGACTCTGAATCACTACAATGCGCGCTCCGCTCTCAGGAGCGCGATGCTCCCATTATTTAACAGAGGACTGCGAGCGAGCAGAGCAGCGTGTACTCCCTGTCGCTGTCAGCGCTTGGCGACGCGTGTCGAAGAGCAACCAGCGGCTGTGGCGTCTCGAGCGGCACCGGCGTCGTTTGTTGTGTGCAGCCGTGTGGTCGTGTGAGCAATGCGAGACCCGCGAACAACGGTTTGTCGCAATACGACGCTGCACAGTCCACCACACGGGAGTCGGTCGGTGGAAGCAGAAGAAAAGAGAGAAAAGGGAAAGGGGGAAAAGCGACCAACTGACGATAGCACGGAGAAGTCGCCGACGCGGCGCACTCTGCGTGGGCGTACGAAGGGGGAAGGGGGGAAGAACAAAGAGATGCGTAGGTGGCGTGAGCGGTTGGCACGAGGATGCCACGAGTGCAAAGGGGGGAAGGTCGTAAGTGCAAAGGCGACAGTTTGAACGTGCGCGCCACTGCGGATACGGTAGGAACGAGCAGCGCGGGAACACGGGGAGTCGGTACGAAGTATGGCGAAGAACAGCGCACCGAAATACGACCGCACTTTCCACTCAGGTAACTGAAAGTAGAGAAACCAATTTCAAATTTAAGTTTGTATTTACATGTGGTGGTAACTTAAGTGACTGAATGTGCATCAACTTGAATGAGGTGTTGAGAGAAAAGTGAAACTTTTAAATGGCTTCTTTCCACTCAGGTAACTGAAAGTAGAGACTCGAACCAGGCATTTCAACAACTAAGGTAACCAATTTCAAATTTAAGTTTGTATTTACATGTGGTGGTAACTTAAGTGACTGAATGTGCATAGTTTTCCTTAGATTATCACACTCATAACCGGCAAATTTTCGCCTGCGGCGCTGCTTGGTGTGTGTGTGTGTGTGTGTGTGTGTGTGTGTGTGTGTGGTGGTCATATTTCGGTGCGCTGTTCTCTGCCATACTTCGTACCCCCTGTGCGCCCGCGCTCGTTCTTACCGCATCCGCAGCGGCGCGCACGTTCACACTGTCGACCTTGCACCTACGACCTTCCCCCCCCCCCTTTTTCACCCGTGGCGACCTCGTGCCAACCGACCACGCCACCTACCCATCTCTTTGTTCTTCCCCCCTTCTCCCTTCGTACGCCCACGCAGAGTGCGCCGCGTTGGCGACTTCTCCGTGCTATCATCAGTCCGTTGCGTTTCCCCCTTTCCCTTTTCTCTCTTTTCTCCTGCATCCACCGACCGACTCCCGTGTGGTGGACTGTGCAGCGTCGTATTGCGACAAACCGTTGTTCACGGGTCTCGCATCGCTCACACGACCACACGGCTGCACACTACAAACGACGCTGGTGCCGCTCGAGACGCCACAGCCGCTGGTTTCTCTTCGACACGCCAAGCGCTGACAGCGACAGGGAGTACACGTTGCTCTGCTCGCTCGCAGTCCTCTGTTAAATAACGGGAGCATCGCGCTCCTGAGAGCCGAGCGCGCATTGTAGCGATTCAGAGTCGACGACGACGTTGGTGCGCCACCAGCCCGCCGTTTCGAGATCGACTGGTGCTGCTAGCCAGAGCCAACCGCAGTCGAGGCAGACGAGAGCCGCTGTCTTCGACCTGCGCACACACGCGAGCCAACGGGGCGGAGCGGTCGACGCACCCACTCACGCCCCGGGTCGCTGTGTTGTTGCCACCGCGAGCCCGCCCACACTCTCCGGCCCCACAGTGTGTACAACACAACAAGTTTGGAGTAGGGACCTATCAGGGCAGTTTCTATTCGGAATAGAAAAAAGCGGGAGGATTTCTCGTATCTGTGGAAGAAGGCGCGGAAAGGGGGCTAGCAGGGCTAAGCTAATAAGCTAATCCAATCTGAAAGTTGCACCCGATATTGATTAAAGTGCGCATACCAGTACGTTTCAAAAACCAAACATTTTGCCTTTGGCGCACTCTTTTGAGCCAAAAATATGCGGAAAATCCCTTAAAATTTTGTAGATACGTGGTGGTAACATACAAAATTTTCGCCTGCGGCGCGATTTGAAGACATGCCGCCCACCCCATAGGAAATATAGAGGATCCATCTGGAAGAGTCTCTCTCAAGAGGGCACTGCGGCTCTATTTGAAAACTTGCTCCCAATGCAGTTTGCTCCAAAAACACTGCAAAAATCGCGAAATTTTTTTGCCGGCGGCTCAATTGATTACAACCGCAAATCGGTGTAGCTGCCATAGCCCTAGCGGCCCCCCCGAAAACGCGCCCCGGAGCACGGTCCAAAAAATATTTACTGTGAAGAAGTTTTTCACTTGTCACTGTTCCAAAAACTAGTCATCACAAAAATAGGATTGGTGAAGGTTTTTTGAGCGGGACCCCCGATGACTCCCCCCGGGCCCCCCTTTTTGGTTTTCCGGGTAAGGGAGGGGAAATCTAGGTTTGGTCTTCCTTTCTTTTCTCTCCCCCTTTCCTGCGTGAGGGGGAGCGGAGAGGGGTGAAACGCGGCGTTGGGGTGCGAGACTCGAGAGGGGGATGCGCACAATTATAAAAGCGGAGGAGAAGAGGAGAGAAGGGGGAAAAAAACACGAGCAGTGCTCCGCGCGTGTAGAGTGCAGCGCCACACACGCGCACGTGCGTGCGCCGCGCACGAGCACACACGAGGAGCGGGGCGCACATCATGGTGTTTCCCAGGTATTCTTGCGGCTTACCTATTCCCCGGCATAGGTAAAGGAGGTCAAAATGGGGTTTAATGGGGGAAGGAACCACAGGACAACAAATAATCAGGAATTCTGGTGCGGTAAACCTCCGGAGGGCCCCCCATCCTGGGGCCCCCTGGGGGAGGCCGGTGCGGAGGACCCGGGGCCGCAGGCGGTGGAAATGGAAAAGAAGCAACGCTTTCCCCCCTCAACAAGCCAGGGGAGGGTGCGGCCCCCAACCTGGGCCGGCAACCCCCCGTTTCCGGGCCGCCGCAACAGGGGGCAACAAACAACAGGGGGGAGGGAACAGGCTTAGGGGGCAGGGGGCAAAGGAAAATTGGCAAAAAACAGGCAACCCGGGGACCGGCATTGGATCCTCGTCTGGCTCGTAATTCTTGTGGTTATTCATATCTAGTGAACGAAGCTCATGTTTGGGGAGGAAGGCCATAACCCCCCCCGCGCCGAGGGTAAGGGGGAACGGCTCCCTCCAATCCTGGAAAATTTGGAAACCTTTGAAAACCAGGGGGGGGCCTCCCCAAAGTAAATTCCTCCCCCGCCAGGGGGAGAACCGCGGGGAGAAGTGAAAGAAATCCTCACTAAACAGCGATTTCCTCGCAGGGAGTCACGGGGGGAGTCACGATAAAAAGGGAGTCACGCTTTAAGGGATAGTTGACTTGGCTCGTGCGTCTCTCGGGTGTCAAGCGGTGGAGGCGAAACAACCACACTTGCAGACAGTTCCATACTAAAATAAAAATATAATTTTTCTGTAAATAATTCTGTACATTTTTCTTGAATTTAAAAACATACATATAATTTTTATCTAACGATTCCATGCAAAAAAGCCACCTGCGGCGCTTTGCACTATTTCCAGAGGGTAAGCTACCATTTTTTGGTGGCGCCCCCCCCCCCCCCTCGAAAAAATCCTAGATCAGCCCTGTGCCGTGGCCATTTCTGGGTGGCGGTGCCAAAACTTGCTTTTGGTCAACTCGTTGGCCAACAGTGGGTGCCGAATCCATTTCAACAATGAGATTTTGATATCGTCTGTGTACTTTTCTGGGGATGATTTCAAACAGAGATATTCAGGGTAGGCTATGGATAATGGACGCTCTTTGTTTTGCCGCCACAATTGCTACAGTGTTTCGATCAAGCTGAAACTTTGAATGTATGTTGAAACTGCCTAAATTTAGATGTGCGAGAAGCGAAATTGCGTTTGGCTTACAAAATCAATTTTTCTTTCACCACAAACAGATCACTGATTTTCAAAGTGACCGCTGCTGGCTGCTTCACACTTTTTGCAACGCGCATGATCTGCAAATTTTCTTTGCACAACGATTCTCAACAAAGCGATTCTTGGCTCAACACTAAGACGAGCTTGAGCAGCCATTGTTCTGCTCAAAAAACAAATATCACCTTTAGGCAACCCTTGGTCTGACATGACATGACCTATTATTTTCGGACTTGGCCAGACATCACCTAATTGTATTTGGGGCCACACGGCCAACGCTGATACAGTAAGCTATTTATAGCACATCTATAATGAAAACAGAGCGGTTTGCGTCTACAAAATAATTTTACTAAAGTCTGTGTCAAATTCGTTGAGACTGGAGGTTTTTCTGGAAAATATCGAAGGTGCTTGAGAATTAATTAAGAACATACTATAATTCATAGCCCAGCCAGAGCACCGATTTATACTGACCCTTATTTGCAATTCAGAAACCACCCATCCCACAATTGCAACTGACACCGAAAAATCACCTTTTTACTGGAAGGACCTAGCTTGCTGAAAATTGCAGGATCAATAGGTACCGACAGGGCCATCTTTGACTCCAAAAATGGTTCAAATCGAATCATACGATCTTGAGATATGGCCAAAACAAAATTTCATAAAATGTCAAAAATGGCCAAAAACGCGATTTTCCAAAAATCTCTGGTCACGTTGTTAATATCTCGAGAACCGTACGCTGGATTGAAATGGAATGTTTTGCTCGCATGTAGTCCAGACCAAGACCTTTCCAATGATATGCAAATTTTTGCTCTCACTCGTTCTGTGGCGCTATTACGGTGCGATTTCCATTTTTGGTGGCAACGCTCACTAAATTTGATGCCATTCGGGTGTGCTTTGGTGGAACTGTCTGAAATTTGCCCACTATGTGCCCACGACTGCCACGCAAAAAGTATATTTTCAATTTTTTGATTGGACCTTTCCATCTAGAGAAAAAGTTGAGAAACTGCCAAAGTTGACAAGCTCAAATTTTTGGGTTTTTTTGCTGTCTGTTTGACATGTCATAAGTCACCAGAGAATGGGTGTAATGTAGTAAAATTTGACATGCGTTTGGGCGGTTGCATCCATTACACATCTCCCGACTTTCATTCGTTTCCATAAGAGGAGCACGGATATGGTGCAAGGATTAGCGACACTGCAAATAGTGCATTCCTATTGTCTTTCTGTCCGGGCGATTTTGTCATGTTGACTCATGACAGCTCTTTTCTCTATCTTTGAGTGCATGCATGAGCAACTATGGCGCTATTTACAACTCATTGGCTAATGGCTTGAATCTGGTGCTAGCAGAATGAGTCAACTCAAAAGTTAAAAATTTGCACTTGTCAACTCTGGCACTTTCTTAGCCTTTTCTCTAAACTGGAAGGTCCAATCAAAAAATTGAAAATCTACTTTCTGTGTGGTGGCCACGGGAACGTGCTGGCCAAATTTCAGACTATTCCACCAAAGCACACCAGAATGGCATCAAATTTAGTGAGTGTTGCCGCCAAAAATGGAAATCGCACCGTAATAGCGCCATAGAAGGAGTCAGAGCAAAAATTTGCATATCATTGGAAAGGTCTTGGTCTGGACTACATGCGAGCAAAACATTCCATTTCAATCCAGCGTACGGTTCTCAAGATATTAACAAAGTGACCCGAGATTCTTGGAAAATCGCGTTTTTGGCCATTTTTGACGTTTTTTGAAATTTTGTTTTGGCCATACCATATCTCAAGATCATACGATTCGATTTGAACCATTTTTGGAATGAAAGATGGCCCTGTCGGTACCTATCGATCCTGCAATTTTCAGCAAGCTAGGTCCTTCCAGTAAAAAGTGATTTTTTGGTGTCAGTTGCAATTGAGGGATGGGTGGTTTCTGAATTGCAAATAAGGGTCAGTAGAAATCGGAGCTCCAGCTGGGCTATCCATCTATACAGTATGTTCTTAATTAATTCTGAAGCACCTTCGATATTTTCTAGAAAAACCTCCAGTCTCAACGAATTTGACACAGACTTAGTTTAACTGTTTCTGAACGGACTGCAACTACTTTTCGATTTCGCGTATGTAACAGGCAGTATATTTCCAGGCGCTGTGTAGGTAAATGAGGTATACAGCACAGGCACACGCGCACACACGGGCTACACACACAGCGAATGGTGACCGAGCTGGCACAGTTCGGCGCGTTTGGAATGAAGGGGCCGCCGAAGATTGAAGGGACCTGCTGTACTGCAACGACCCCTGTACTCGTTTGCAACAGGACGGCCCGCACGGCCATCGGGAGGCGCTAATGTCGACGTGGCGAGCAAGCCCAGCTCCTTGGCGTACTCTGCCGCCCTCTCCGGAGTAGATGTGCGCTCGCAGAAAGTGTAGATACTTGGGTCGGTACAAACATTTGGGCCATTGGCGTAAGCCGCCGTGGTTGGGATTCGGTTGTGGGGATTGCAAAGGGTTCAACCGAGGGCGGTTGCGCACGCGAGGCATTGTTGACTGACCCAGAAACAAAGTGTTGGCCAATTCCCACGTTTGAATGGACCAGCTCGTAAAATAACCGTTACACGTTGCGACTGTTCATTACCAAACCCCTCCCATTACCTTGTGAACGTTTGACACGCTGCAGACCATCTGGACGTTTATACGATTTGTTGTGTATGGTAGGGTCAAACGTGGTGTGGCCCTAATTCATATTACGCATGGTGACGCTCAAATTATTAGGTCACGTCAGGCCAAGGGTTACCCACCTTCACAGGTTCAATTCTGCTATAAATTACGGTAATTTCCCTTTATTTCGCTTCTCGCACATCTAAAGTTAGGTATTTTCGACATATATTCCAAGTCTCAGCTGTCTCACTGTAGCATTGGTGGTGGTGGCAAGACAAAGAGCATCCATTATCCGTGGCCCACCCTGTATTTGTGGCGTTAACTTGAGAGTAAAGCAAAACTTTTAAATGGCTTCTTTCCACTCACGTAACTGGAAGTACAGAGGCTCTAACCAGGAGTTTCAATGACCAAGGTGACCAAATTGAAATTGCGGGTGTCGCCGTCACGTGAACGTCTACCGCCTGCGCTCCTATAGTCAATGGTCCGGTACTGCGCGAACCGAGCAACCTGCGTGCACGCCACAACCAAACCAGTCGGCGCACCCGACGCCTGATATGTAGTGTGTACGCTCAATATACAGGGTTGCCCACGTAAGTGTAGCGATTTCACTGGCTCGTAACTGCAGTGCAGATCCACACCCAAACCCAGCACTCCTGAAGGCTGATTCACAATTAACGGTCTTCCCATCGGTCTCGGTCTCGGTCTCGGTCTCGGTCTTCCCATGCTAAACAGCCAAGACCGATGCGAAGACCGAGACCGAGACCGAGACCGACGATGTTGGGAACTTTGAACATTTGCTCCGGTCTTCATCGGTCTTCATCGGTCTCGTGTTGAACGCGCGCGCTACCGTAGTCACGCTTTACTATAGCCGTGACCCTCAAAGAATTTGTCGGTATTCGCATAAGGGTAAAGCGACTAGGAAATTTGCCGAAATTGAAAACAAGGAAGAGTTTAAGATTTAGTTTATTCAACAGGTGTAGGCGGCCCGTCTCCTTGGAAAATTGACAACCGCTCTAATACCAAAAATCAAAAAAAAACGGCGGCGGCATGGCAGCACGTCTCTAAAGACACGGCGGCGGGAAAATCTGCGCCGCCATTACATAGTGGACGGCCCGACGGCGGTGTCCTACATTTTCTGTAAGCGTCGGCAAAAGCGGCAGCGTCAGCGAAAGCGTCGGCAGCAGCGGCCACAGTGTCGACGCCGGCGCTGACGACAGCTCCTGTAGCGGTGTCCGCGCCCGTGGCGGCGTTCAGAAGCGCTGGGGGCGGTCTGCGTCTGCCGCACAATGTCTGTCTGTCTGGTGATAGTGCGTTCTCGTCGGCTACTGCGTGTGCTTTTTTTTGTTTCTAGGGAAGTCGCATAAAAAAATGAAACAGGTCGAAAACAAGGGCCACAGTACGCTCCTAAATACGCTGAAAGGCGCGCATTCGACCGAAGATCATTGAAAGACCGGAGGCAACCATAGGTGTAACCGGGAATTGGACCTGGGGGGAGGGTTCGGGCACTTTCTGGGGGGGGGGGGGTGGTGGGGGGGGGGTGGAAAATCTGGAGGAGGGGGGGGTCTGGGAAGGAAAAAAATAGGCACTTTTTGGTTGATTTTTACTCAAAAATACACTGTAAAAACCCTAAAATAGGCACTTTTTAGTCAAAATACACTGTAAATAACCCAATATAGGTACTTTTTGGGCGATTTTTGCTCAAAAGCACCATACAAAACACATTACCATTTTCAGTTTCAAATTTCTGGGGGGGGGGGGGGTTGGGGGGCGTGGGTAGGGTCAAAATGTAGAGACCATGAGTCTTTGCCCTCCCTCTTCTCCCCCGCTGCCCCTTTGTAGCTTTTGTCGACATTGTGTGTGCGTCTGTCTGCCTGTGCGTCGTCCGTGGCAGCCGGCCAGCCAGCCAGGTAGCGAGGCAGCGGACGACTTGCGTACTTTGTGTGTGACAGCCTCCCCTCCCCCTCTCCCCCCTTGCGGACGTTTGGCGTACTTTGTGTGTACAGGCCTCCGTCCATCCGTCTTTCCCCCCCCCTCGCTCGCCCGTGGGAACGGCCGTTTCCGTTCGTTCCTCACTTCTGCTGTTTAGTGAGTTGCGCGCTCCGACTTTTGTGGCTTTCTGCCGTCGTGAGCGTTGCCCCGTGTGTAAGCGCGCATCGTGGTGGAGTCGCCTTTGCCCAATAAAGGCGGCTGTCGTTGAGGGAGTGGTCTCGTGTCCTACACTGTAGCGACACCAGGCGTAGGTAGTGGCCGCAGTAGGTAGACCGCGTCGGCTTCTCCACCGTCGCCGCCCTGCTGCGCGCTCGAGCCGAAGCGAACCGGTCATCGTCGTGGAGAGCTGTGTGTGGAGGAAGGAGGCGTCATCAGTCTGGGACTGACCTGGGGTTTGGTAGAGCGCGCCTGCTCTCCCCCAGCCTTCCTGCCAGCCAGCTGGTTTCTACAGTGGTGCCGCGACCGGGCTTCGCACCTATGTCTCGTCGACTCCTCTGCGTCTGGCCGGGCCGGCAGAGTCGAAGCTGAAGACCCAGCGTCGCACAGAGTGCCACCAGCACCGAGTCCAGGATGGAGGTGAACATGGTGGAGGTGAGGCAGCCGGACGCGGTCAAGACGAGCGTCGAGAAGTGCAAGGGCGACACTGGCCAGGGGCCCACTCCGATAGTGTCGGCCCAGATCGACGGTCGACGACACATCCGACTGTTGGTGGACACCAGTGCCGGAGCAGCGCTGTTGGTCGACAAGAGCGCCATCGAACGCCTGATGTGCCATTTGAGACCTAGCGACTTTCTGGCACAAGTCACGCTACTGCCTCGTGCGACACGGCAAGCGAGTTCAGGCGGCGAGCTGAGGCTCTTGGGCGTGGTGAACGTCGATGTCACGGTGAACGGCATCACCAAGAAGTTGCCACTGACGATCACCACGGACATGCGCAAGTCGTCTGACTACGAGGGCATCATGGGCTCGGCCGCCCTGATCGCCTTCGGGTTCAAGCTCGTGGCGCCGAACAGTGGGAAGTGTCTGCTCAGTGGAGAGCAGTGCAACGTCTATGGCGAGCCCAACAGCCGGCCGAGGCTGATGGCGCAGTGCAGTCCGCCGAGCCGACCCAGGCCAGGCGTTGACGCGGATGCGCTGCGAGGGATCGTCATCAGTGGACTTCGGAAGTTCTGCAAGGGTGAGGGCTTGACAGCCGAGAAGGGCACGTCGCCCATGGTTGGCGAGGTCGCCATCCACGCCCCGGACACGAAGTGGCAGCCGCACCGCAGTGACTGGCCGAAGCCGAAGAAGAAGGTGGCACTGCTCGAGGGCAGAGGGTCCTGCGAGTTGGCCGGCTCCGACGGAGGTACAGAACGTAAGACTCCGCAGTCATGCCAAGCAGTTTCCCGAAGTCGGGCCGAGTCCGAAGGCGTCGGGTGCCATTGCCAAGGCAGAAAGCGTCGAAGGAAGCGCCGTCGACGGAAGCGGGCTGACGTCGTGCGCGACGCGCCGCTGGGACGGATTTCGACAGTCGAGCAAGACGTGCCCACCTTGCCTGCGTCTTCTCGCCGAGGCGAGAGCGGGCTGGCAGTCTTCTGCGTCGAGATGGACAGACAGACGCTCATGCAGAAGCAGTCGTCGCAGAGTCGACACTCTGGTGATGACGTCAGCTGTCCGCAGCACGCGCAGTGCAGGGATGGTGAGCACCGGAAGATCTGCTGCAGGAGGAGAAGGCGTCGTAAGGAGTCTCGTGGTCGTCGAGGTGGCTCCGACCCAGTCAAGGAGGCTTCTGGCGACTCGGAGAAGACCGCGGAGATGAAGTCGTCAGCGATGAAGGCTAGGGGCCAGCAGACAGTGTTGCCTAGCAGTAAGGGTGGCAGTTCTGCATCCCACAAGACCAGCAGACAGGAGCGCTCTCGTTCTTTGCGAGACGAGCACAGAGCCGGGGACGGCAATGTGTCTCGAGCCAAGGCGGAGCCGAAGCTGGGAATTGCTCACTCTCTGTCGACTGTCGAACGGCACCGTAGCGAGACACCGTGGGTCAAGCAGGGCTCTTGGCTCACTGGCGAGGCGACCAAATCTCTCGCGAGACGAGTGGAGAGACAGAAGGACAAGCGCGCCATGGCCGGCAACTGCGAGTACGTCGGCGAGAATTCCGGTAACGCCGCGAAGGTCCAGAGCCACGACGTGCAGTTTCTGAATACCACCGGCAAGGCCACCGACCAGGGCCAGGGCGACTTGTTCGCGACGGTCGGGCAGGCTCACTCTGCAGACAGGGTGCAGGCGCCGAGCGTCTCCAATGAGATGATGGCCCCTGAGGATGGTCACTTGCTAGGGAGGTCCAGTGAACTGGATGAGCAAGGCCGGGTGGGCATGTGGCAGTGGCTGGTGAAGAAGCTGGACAGCAGTCACTACCTGGTGAGCTGCGCTTCGCGGGACGAAGTCAAAAAAACCGACGGAAAGCGACTGGAGGAGCGACTGGTGCCCTGGGCGAGTGTGATTGCACACACTGTCCAGTGTGGCAAGACGAACTGTCCAGTTGTGCTGAGTTGCGACAGCTGCAACAGCTGTGTCGAGGCCAGGAAAGTCGTTGACTTGGTGCAAGACCTGTCCAAGTCATACAGTGTCCCGCCGGCACTGCACTCACTGGTGAGCAGCGTCGAGCTGGCTCCCAAGTACAGCGAGCCGCACCTGTTCCGGCAGGGGACCGCTGAGGACAAGATCGAGGATGAGCAGCTTTGGCAGCTAGACTACCGTTCCACTTGCTAAAGGCCTTGCAAGTGTGTGGTTCCCAAGGCCATGTCAATTCGTCTGCTGCGACGAAGAGTGGACGGAGTCCACAAAAGAGGAGGGAGACTGTAGAGACCATGAGTCTTTGCCCTCCCTCTTCTCCCCCGCTGCCCCTTTGTAGCTTTTGTCGACATTGTGTGTGCGTCTGTCTGCCTGTGCGTCGTCCGTGGCAGCCGGCCAGCCAGCCAGGTAGCGAGGCAGCGGACAACTTGCGTACTTTGTGTGTGACAGCCTCCCCTCCCCCTCTCCCCCCCTTGCGGACGTTTGGCGTACTTTGTGTGTACAGGCCTCCGTCCATCCGTCTTTCCCCCCCCCTCGCTCGCCCGTGGGAACGGCCGTTTCCGTTCGTTCCTCACTTCTGCTGTTTAGTGAGTTGCGCGCTCCGACTTTTGTGGCTTTTCGCCGTCGTGAGCGTTGCCCCGTGTGTGAGCGCGCGTCGTTGTGGAGTCGCCTTTGCGCAATAAAGGCGGCTGTCGTTGAGGGAGTGGTCTCGTGTCCTACACTGTAGCGACACCAGGCGTAGGTAGTGGCCGCAGTAGGTAGACCGCGTCGGCTTCTCCACCGTCGCCGCCCTGCTGCGCGCTCGAGCCGAAGCGAACCGGTCATCGTCGTGGAGAGCTGTGTGTGGAGGAAGGAGGCGTCATCAGTCGATTGGGCGAAGGTATCCCACAGGGGAAGTTGTCCCACATAGATAGCGGAGATGGAGTCCCGCAGGGCACGGAAAGTATCCCACACGCGATGGAAGTTGTGCCACACCGCGGGGCAGCGGGGTAGGTACATGTGTGCAGTGCGTATATGCGTGCCTATCTCGGGCGTGTGCGTGCGCAGTTAAGGCAAAGCTAACTTGTCCAACAGATTAACCGTCCAACGAGGGGCACATAGCGAGCGGACACAACTGTACACAAAGAAGATCAATGAAGTAAGACTAACTTCACCTGTCCAACTTGACGCATACACAGTACTTAGCCAACGCAGAGCTACGCAGGGGCACGAGGGGCACGCAACAATATAAAATATAACCGATCAGGGCGAGCATTCTTAAAACAAATAAATACCGCACATCAGGACAATAAAGCTCTTTCACGCGTTGCCCAGGTTGTTGCCGAGGTTGTGCTGGACCCGGTCCAGGTAGGCGACGACGTGGGAGTCGTAGTCGTTCCGCGTAATCCGGCCAGCTTGAAAATCGGAGAGCCGCTCCCGGAAGTGCGTCTTTGCCGCTGCGATTTTCGTGTCGTTCGCGGCATATTCAGCATCTCGAGCCTTAGGAGGTGCACCGCCAAGCAATTCCTTGATCCGCTGTTGCCAGACATGGTGGAACTCCTGAACGGTCACTACGTAGGCGGACTACTGGTGTGCGTGCAACGCACCATGTGTGTCACACAGACGCACCTGAAATCGCACTAGAAATTCGCCCAGTGGCGGCTTCTGGTGGTCAAACTTGTAGCGCAGCGCGTTGTTGTTGCCCTCGCAGTGGTTCGTAGTCCTCGGCGCGTTGTCGGCCGAAAGAAAGTGACTCATTTTCTCGGGCTTCCACCGGGGAGGTCTGTTTGGGCCTGAAGACACCCACGTCGAGCCGACGTAGGTCGCGAATTTGGCGACGATGCCATCCATTTCCTGCATAGGCGCATGCACCGCACATGCGCAACGTGGCGAGCCGAGGAACGAACGGGATCGCCCGAGATGGGGAAGTGCCGGAGAATGTTGTTCCACGCGTCGAGGAGGCATCCGGGCGGCAGCAGCACCATGCCCACGAGTCGCCGCACCCAGGTGTAGAACGCGGCGTACTGCGGTGCGTCGTACGGAGCAGTGCGCCTGTACATGCCGCCCATCTTCTCGGAATCGATCCGCTGCTGGACGTCCTTCGCGAAATGAAACGCGCACATCTGAGCAACATGCCTTGTTGCAGCACGTGCAGGGGTAAACATAAACTCTGAGCGCACCCTATGCGTCGCTCTTGGAAAGACGTCCGTGAACGCGTTGAACGCCGCTGGTTCCCAATCTGTCAGGAACAGCGCAGTTTCCAGGCCACCCAGCGACCCGAACTGCTGAAGCATCTGGGTCCGCAGCACGCTGAAGACACGCCGGTAGGCGTGGATGTCCTTGCTCGACATCAGGAAGTGGACCACGGGCACAGCTTCCCTGTAGTGCAAAAAACCTTAGATGCGAAATGTAGTGCACCAGTAACGGTTATAAGTAACCTTGTATGAAGGCGCAAAGGACGTAGATTTGTTGAAACGGGAAGCCACTCGCTCGGTAGGCGAAGGTGCCGTCGCCAACCACCCACGGAGACTGGTGAAGCGTCTGGAGGTCGGCTGGAGCAGCCAAGCCAAGTTCGCAAAGCTGCGGTGAAATGTAGAACAGCAGCCGCTCCCCGCGCTGAGGGTCCGTGGGGTCGGGGGTGGTCCGACCGGTCAGCGGCCGCTGCGATGCGGCGGCACTTTCGCCAGGTCCTTGATCAGGGGGTACTTGGCGCGGTAGGCCATTTGGTAGACTCTACGACGCTTCTCATATGACCCGACGAAGCCCTGTGCAGACAGCCGCGCAAGGTGGTCGTCAGCGTAGTGGCGGTCGATGTCGCCCAGTAGCGTCTCGTGAGCGCGACCGGGCCGCTTGCCGTTGCGCTTGATCTCCCGCTGGATCACATCGCGGTCCAACTGGACGACATCGGACTCAGCGACCGGGATGGGCTCGCAGAAGTGGGGGTTCGCAGGGTTCTGTGGGTCGGAGAGGAAGCGGCTGTCAGGGCCCACTTTCAAGCTGGGAATCTTGTCCTTGACTTTCTCCTGCCTCCTTCTTCTGGCGCAACGCTTGCACTCGTACAATGAGTACAAGTCGCGGCTCAGTTTCTTGCAGTACTCGTGCACTGCGCGCCCGTCTGGGTGACGGACAACGAGGAGACGATTTCCATATTTCGTCACGCCAAATTCGGCTAACGGAAACTCCGACATGGCGTAACAACACAAATGCGCCGACTGATGGGATGAACGAGCGAGCGGACGCGGAGGCGTCCAATTCAGTAGCTGCGCCCCCCCCCCCCGTGGCGCGAACCAGTTTGTGACGCATGTTTCGTGCGTACATGCCTTTTGTACGTCATTCGCACAGCTATACGCAGCTTGCAATAGCAACGTACGTACGTCCATTGCGCAGAGGGGGGGGGGGGAGTGAGCGGTTCTTACTATCTGCGTCTGCGATCTGTGGGATACTTTCCGTCTAGCTGTGGGATAACTTCCAGAGTGGGATAACTTCCTAGATGCCGCCCGCTGTGTGGGACACCTTCCCATAGTGTCATCAGTCTGGGACTGACCTGGGGTTTGGTAGAGCGCGCCTGCTCTCCCCCAGCCTTCCTGCCAGCCAGCTGGTTTCTACAAAAACCAGCAAGTGGGGGGAGGGAAACCCCCCCCCCCCCAACCCCCCCCCCCAGTTACAGGTATGGAGGCAACGCGTTGTCAGTTTTGCATGGGTCAAAAAGACCGAGACCGAGACCGAGACCGATGCGAAGACCGAGACCGAGACCGAGACCGATGGGAAGACCGTTATTTATGAATCAGCCTTGAAAGTTGTCAAGCAGGACGAGAGCGAGTTTGGTCAGCAGGACAATTTTCAAAGTCCAGACAAAACAGTTTAAATGAAGAAACCACTGTAAAACTGGTGTTTGTAGGCTGCAAAATTGTACTAAAGGATATGCATTGTCACATTTAACCATTTGCGCTCCACAGTTTGTAACTTCCGATTAAAAATTTTCTCAAGAGACAAAAAGATTTAATTTTCTCAGAGACAAGTTCTAACTTGTGTACAAAATTGAACTATTTTGGCTGCGTATCGCAGCAGTTACGAGCGAATGAAATCGTTACACTTACGTGGGCCACCCTGTAAACGGCAAGCTCACACTTCTAAGCAGTGATAAGCAAAAGACACAGTAAACTCTGCAAATGTCTTTTCTACTGTAACATGGCCTACCAGCAATCGCATAGCTAGGCAACCATACCATACCAACCTTCGGTTATGTGCCAATAATGTGAAAAGCATTACACTGTGCCTAACTGTTTGTTGTGTATTGGTCTCTCCTATTTTACTTCAATACACTATCTTTTTCACGTAAGCACAACAGTGCTATTTTACAGGTGGTTTGTCATGTCCGGTATGTGTCGCGTACACTACATCATCCCCCCCCCGTCTTTCTTCAGCGGTGTCGTCGCGGGGGCTGTCTTCATCCGTCGTTGTCGGGAGGAGGCTCTTTGTTCTCCTTGGGCCCGGCGCGGCACACCTTGGCGAAGTGGCCGGTGCGGTCGCAGTTGTAGCAGGTGCTCCCTCTTGCCGGACAGCCGCTCTTCCCGTGTTGGAGGCGTCCGCATCTGGGGCACTCTTTCACTTGCTGCGGCTCTTCTTTGGTGGTCGGCCGGCCGCTGACGTTCTTCAGGGACCCCTGCTTGACCCGTCCGACGGTGACGCTGGCGCTCTTCAGCAGCTGCTCAGCGCTGGCTGCTGACAGCTCGTCCGTTTCTAGAATCTGGATGTACCTACCAGTCCAGATTCACAGGCGTTGTGCTCAGCAGCTTCTTCTGGCTCTCCTGGTTTCGGCAGTTCTGCGCCAGGACGTACGCCAGGTCTCTGTCGGCGTTGAAGTCAGTGTAGTCGCAGTCGCACTGCAGCGCTCGCAGTCGAGAGACGAACTCGGACACCGTTTCATCGTGCTCCTGTCGGCAAGCGCGGAACTTGTAGAAGGACAGGGCTGGCAGCGTCTTCTCGCCGAGGCAGTCAGTCACCGCCTTGACGAACGCCTTGTGCGCCAGCGAGTCCATCGACTTGGCTCTGGTGTCGGTCTCGAATCGACGCGTGCCTTCGGCTCCCAGGTAGCTGTAGAGCATTCGATTCATCTGGCCCGCTGTCAACTGGTTGCCCTGATCTCTGTCGGCGTTGATCAGTTCCAGCATTGTCTGGAATCTGACGATCCACGAAGAGAACTTCCCGGGGCGCTCGCCTGCGTGGTCCCAGAAGAGATTTAACGGCGCAAGCGGGACTCCTTTTCCCGTCATGTCATCGTCGATTCTGGGCCGCTTTCGTCCTCGGCTTTGACCTGGTCGCACGCTGGAGGAGCAGAGGGCGACGACTTTCTCTCGTCGTGGTAGCGCTTCGTCCGCGGGCGGCTCCTTGTCGTGCCGTGCACTCTTCTCGTTGGCCCCGGCAGCTGCTACTCTCTGCTTGCCGTCTCCGCTGCGAGAGGACGACCTAGGCGACTTGTTGACGGGCGGCTGTCGATCCCCTTGTCGGCGACGTCCGCTTGCTTTGTGGACGGCGCGCTTCCTCAGCCGAAGATCTTCTCGGCGCGGCAGGTTCCCAAGTGGCTCGCTTCGCCACTGTTGTGTATTGGTCTCTCCTATTTTACTTCAATACACTATCTTTTTCATGTAAGCACAACAGTGCTATTTCACAGGTGTCCGGTATGTGTCGCGCGTATACTACATCGTATGTGTCTAACACTACACTAACTAACAACTAACTAACACTACACTAACAAAGTTACTTATGGGGCAAATTTTTTTGCTAAGTAAATAAAGTCTGTTTGCTAAGTACTAGAGGCGCGCGCGGCCTTCGGCTGCCATGTATACATTAAGGCATTGTGAGGAAGGAGTGTGAGGAAGCAGAGAGAGAGAGAGAGCCAGTAGAGTAGGTACATGCGCTTACGCCCATACAGTAGTCTTGCTAGTCGCTACTGTGTGTGTGCGCGCGTGCATTAGTAGGTACGCTGCATCTTAGTCGTTGTTGTTGTTGTTGTTGTTGTTGAGCGTAGTCGTTGAGTTAGTCGTTGAGTTGTAGGTGTTAGTCATTTCTGCCGCCTAGCGTGCATTTGGTAGGCCGCTTAGCGTGCATTCGACAGCTGGCAGGAATCCGATGAAGAAGCTGATTCATGTCCGCTCTCTCGTCTTCGAGATCGTCGGGTCAGCGCCGCTTTTGACATTTGGCGCCGTCCAGACGGTCTCGGCCATTGAGCGGCCGGCGGCGGTGCCTTAGTCATGAGGCGCCGGCGCCGGCGGCCCTTTGTAAGCGGCGCGTGCGAACGGGCGCTCGCCGGATTGCGTTTCCGCTCTCGCGCGCGCGGTGCCGGGCGCGTCCGTCTCTTGATAACCTCGCGCCGCCGGTGAGCCGGCCAGTTGTGGCAAGAAGTCGAGTGAGAGAGGAGAGAGCGAAAGCAGCCGACAGTCTTAGAGCGAACCCATAGAGCTACGTAACAACTGGAGCCCTGTACGGGGCGGCTCCAAGACTTCGGCCAAGGGACATCGACGGGGGCGAGGCAGCAGGGCCACGCGACAGGCATCGACAAGCAACGGCCAGCCGAGGAGCAGAAGCGCGGGTTGAGAACACTCCCCGTCGACGAGCCGGCAGCCTCGTGCTGTTTCGGGCCAAGAGCGGGTTGAGAACACTCCCCGTCGACGAGCCGGCAGCCTCACGCTGTTTCTGGCCAAGACCGCAGCAGACAGGACCGCAGACTTCAACCAAGCGAGTCCCCAGCAACCAGCCAAGCGAGCAAGGAGCAAGGAGCAAGACTCCAGTCTATGCACAAAGGTACGCCCGTCTTCCAGAACGCAGCCAGAGACGCTCGCGTCGTCGATCGCCAGCTACAACGCGACCGTGAAACGCGGCACCGTACTAACTCCAACGAGAGCAATAGCTCCACAAACGGTGCGCCGCGCGTCCGACGGTGACAGCGCGGACGGGATTGAAACACCTACCGTAGTCGGACCCACCGTAGTTGGACCTACCGTAGCCGGGCATCAATCGAACGCGAACGACGACAACATGGCCATCTCCCAGGAGCAGTATAACAACTTGGTCACTTCCCTACAGGAGCTACGGTCGCGGCAGAACACTGAGCAGCTAGACAGCGTATTGCGCACCTTCGCCACAGCGAACGCCAACCATACAGTGTACGAGCAACTGTCGAAAACGCCGCTTTTCTCGGGGGATGGGACCGTTTCGATCGACAAGTGGCTACGAACCGTGTCCAACGTCATGGAGCAGTGCTCTGCTCCAGAGACGCAGCGAGCACAGTTACTGCTAGGCCGTTTGACTCGACGTGCAGCAGAGTTCGCCGCTACTCTCACAGCTGCAGTCAGGAACGACCCCAGGGCCTTATCTGCTGCTCTGCGTAACAAGTACCGTAATCCGCGGGACAAGGCTACCGCAATTCGTGAGCTACACATCAGGAAACAACTTGTGACCGAATCCATTCCGGAATTTGGTCGCTGCTTGCTTGAACTCGGAAAGATTGCCTATGGAGACGCCGTCATTGACGCTGCCAACCCTGCTGCCAACGATCACATCGGAACCTTGCGCCAAATCTTCCTGGACGGGCTATACTCCAATTCGCTGCGAAACACTGCGAGGGTGCTTTGCCCCGATACAGTCAATGGATACTTTCCACTTGTTGAATGGGTAGAGAGCCTGAGATCGCGCCTGAGTGAGACATTGCCTGCGAGTAGCAGCGCCAGTGCTGCCGAGCCATTCGCGCTGCTTGGAGCTATCGCAGAAGGGAGCGCCACCGTATATTGCGTTTCTCCCATGGTGACCGCTGCTACGACGTCACGCAAGCTCAACCATACAAGACTGCACACCAAGACCACTGGCAGCTGCAAGCATAAAAAGAAGATATCGCGATACCGCGCTCAGCGTTGGACACGTTCCCAACGCCAGTTGCTGATCCGTTACTTTTGTCCACCAGGAACAGTCACCATTCTCTACACCCTCCAGCAGAGTGTCGCGGCCGCGCCTCTCGTCGCAGTGTCATGCTGCCCAGTAGCGCCACCATCGCTCGCGTCGTGAACGAGCGCCACCTTCCTGCGCCACACACACGACACGGACAGCTCAGCGGCCAGCGACGAAGTCTGACTTTCGTGGGAGGAGTGTGAGGAAGCAGAGAGAGAGAGAGCCAGTAGAGTAGGTACATGCGCTTACGCCCATACAGTAGTCTTGCTAGTCGCTACTGTGTGTGTGCGCGCGTGCATTAGTAGGTACGCTGCATCTTAGTCGTTGTTGTTGTTGTTGTTGTTGAGCGTAGTCGTTGAGTTAGTCGTTGAATCGTAGGTGTTAGTCATTTCTGCCGCCTAGCGTGCATTCGGTAGGCCGCTTAGCGTGCATTCGACAGCTGGCAGGAATCCGATGAAGAAGCTGATTCATGTCCGCTCTCTCGTCTTCGAGATCGTCGGGTTGGCGCCGCTTTTGACATTTGGCGCCGTCCAGACGGTCTCGGCCATTGAGTGGCCGGCGGCGGTGCCTTAGTCATGAGGCGCCGGCGCCGGCGGCCCTTTGTAAGCGGCGCGTGCGAACGGGCGCTCGCCGGATTGCGTTTCCGCTCTCGCGCGCGCGGTGCCGGGCGCGTCCGTCTCTTGATAACCTCGCGCTGCCGGTGAGCCGGCCAGTTGTGGCAAGAAGTCGAGTGAGAGAGGAGAGAGCGAAAGCAGCCGACAGTCTTAGAGCGAACCCATAGAGCTAACAGGCATAAAGCAATTGATTTTGCATATGACGTCAACGTGATCAAAATGCAAGGATATGCGTAGCTTTTCGTCTTTTGCTTGTGTGGGCGAGTGTTCTATAGGACAGTTGTCAGCATTGAGGGAACCCAAACTCCATGCTCCCACTTGACCGTGCTGGCGTGCACTGTGTTGACAGAAACTGGCCCAAATTCTGTGCTCCTCTGTTGATCGTGAGGGCGTAAACCCCATTGACAGAAATTGGCCCAAATTCTGTGCCTTTCTGTTGTCCATGGGGGCGTGCACCCTGTTGACATAAATTGGCTCAAATTCTGTGCTTTTCTGTTGATCGTGAGGGCGTGCACTGTGTTGACAGAAATTGGGCCAAATACTGCGCTCCTCTGTTGATCGTGAGGGCGTGAACCCTGTTGACATAACTTGGCTCAAATTCTGCACTCCTCTGTTGATCGTGAGGGAGTGCACCCCATTGACATAAATTGGCTCAGATTCTGTGCTTTTCTGTTGATCGTGAGGGCGTGCACCCCGTTGACAGAAATTGGCTCAAATTGTGTGCTTTTCTGTTGATCGTGAGGGCGTGCACCACATCTTCTACTTACAAATGCGCCGCGTGCACGTGTATATATATATATATATATATATATATATATATATATATATATATATATATATATGAGGCGCTCGCTACCCGGCCCGGCTGTACGGTGGCTAAAACGAGTAGGCCTCCCCCGGTCGACAGAGCGCCTACGTACACCACGCGCGTGCGAGAAGCCGAAACTTGCCGCCTCTGGCTACCGCTACGCTGCTCGTCCGTCCTTTGGCTAGCACACTGAAATCCGCGCGCGTTCCTGCAACTCGAATTCGCCCCAGGGAGCGCTGTCTCCCCACGGTGGCGAGAGACGATGAACGCAACGACACAGCGGCGCAGCGCAAAACTTCCCTTCGCCGCCGCTAGAGCCGACGTCGCTTCCGCCTGTCGCGACGCGCTTGAGCCAACGCTGCTTCGCCTGTCGCAGCGCGCTGAGTAGGCCGGCTGACGTCGACGTGACGGGGCTGCCGACAGCGGTCGAGAAAGCGGCCAAAGCGCCCGGTGCGCTTGCGTGAGAGCTCGCTGGCGTCGACGTGACGGGGCTGCCGCCAGAGGTCGAGGCGAACGGCTCGTGTGCAGGTTTGGGTACGACCGTCCAACGACGCTGCACTATTTGGCCCGTCACCAACACGTGCAAGACACAGAAAGGTCGCACGGTGGCTTCGCCGCGAGCGGGGGGGAGAGAGAGAAACGGTTCGGGATCGGGGAAAACGGAAGAGTGACCAACGGTCGGCGCGTGTCACGCGAGCGGAAACGCGCGTACGCCCACGCGTGCGTCGTCCAATCACCAGGGAGGGATTTGAATGGACGTGGGAAGGACGCACTGCTAGCGACACCTGGCTGCGCCTAGCGGGCGGCAACGGAACCAGGGCCCGTATGCTGACAAAAAAATTAGAGCGCTCTAAATCTAATTATAGTGGGTTAGGACGATACGCCACTCGCCCGAAAATTTCAATTTTCTGCATGCTCACTTTTTGTCGTCGACACGAGGAAAGCGCTGAAAAATGGAGAAATCGTCGTCGAAAGACAGGAGCAGCAGTGGCGGGAGCGGCAGGTGCAGCAGCAGAAGGCCTCTGCGGGGTTATCCTCGACAGCGTACTGGCGATCAAGAGCTGTTCCTCTTTGGGTCCCGCATGGGAAGCTGTCGTCAGTCGGTTCAACGTCGACATCGCGTCGCGTCTGATCGGCGCTATTCCTTGGACGAGTGCTGTGCAAGCGGAACTGGAGGTAAAGGCAGCACCGAGCCAGAAGAATGCTGTTGAGTGGGAGGTGTGTCATCAATTTTGAGCTTAAGCGTCTCGTTTTATTGCCGAACTTTGGACGTTTTGTAAGCTATTGCGACGTTGGGAAAGCGAGAAGACAGCTGGTGGCGCGCCGCCGACCCGCATGGACGGCGCCGAGTTGGGTATAGCCGAGAAACTCGGAAACTCCGTCAACTTCGGCGGCCTGGACGGCTGCGTCGGCATCGTCACCGCCGGCAGTCGGCGCGTCGACAGCGACGCACAGGCCGCTCTCTCTCTACTGCGTCGGCCGCCGCACCGACCACTTCATCGACGACTCGGTACTGCTAGCTGTCCTGTTTGATTTGTTTGTGAAAAGGTTGGGGGGGGGATGAAGTGAGGGCCCACAAAAATTGGGCCAGAGGGAGGGTAAAATCGACAATTTTTCGAAGAGGGGTGTGGTCCAGTGGATTGACGTACAAATCGCGAGTTTTGGGATGGATTTTTGTTCGTAACATATTTGGTGCAGCGCCACAAGCAAAACTTGTGTCGCTTTTACGCTAAAAAATTTTGCTATGGGAAATAGGGGGGGGGGGTTTAGGTGCGAAATTATTTTTGGGATAGGCAGGGTCTGCCAGGTGAGGGGTATTCCCCCCCCCCCTCCCAGCGGCGCAGGTGGGATTTCTGCACTGACAGCTCCAAGATTTTCTGACGGGGTGGGGGGGGGGGTGAATTTTAATAGAATAGACCGCATGAATTTTAATAGATAGGAAGCAGTCGTTTTTACGTTTTGGCCGGGTTTTGGCTCACAATAACACGCCGCAGACGAGAATGTTTCGTTCTCTTCTCTTCTTTTGTCTATGCGTTTGTTGTCCAAAATTAGACGAAACTAGCTCTTGCTCCCCCCCCCTCCCTGCATGGTGGGTTTATGCGCGGGTGAAAATCCTCCGGCTGCCAACCCGCATCCAGGGCATCAACGACTGCCCCCCCCCCCTCGTCGACCATGCCTGCCGTCCTCGATGTATATCTGCCCCCCCCCCCCCCCCTTCCTCGTGGGCCACGGGGGGGGGGTCCCCCTGGATCGGGCAGTGTAGGTCCGGAATAGGTGCTGGGGGGGGGGGTTGTGAAGCCTTTCGGCGGTGACCGCTAATCCAGCAACATTTAACCACTGAACCCCTCCCTGACCGAGTGTATCAATACTCTTTGTTGTAGGGCGACGCGAGTCGTTGTCGTGTGGGACGCAGCTGGGGGCGGGCGACGCGACATGCGCTACGGTGTCAGCCGTTCCGCAGCCCAAGGCCTGCGTTCTACGTCTACGTCTGCCGCTTTGGAGTGACGGCAACGAGAACGCGTTTCCACTGTTCCAATTTTCGCCTTTGAATGACTGCAAGAGACGAGTTTCTATGTGCGACTATCGATCACCTTTCGAACGTGATTTGGGCTTGCTACTGTTTGTGGTTGTGAAGGCTTGTCGAGATGTTTGTGAAATGACACCTCACAACTACCATGCTCATGCGCACATGCACATGCACTTACATTCGACCAAGGGGAGGGGAGGGGAAGTCCACTGTCCCATACGCACGTTTCTTCAACATCTCACTCAAAAATACTCAACAATTACTCTACATCCGTGACCCATGAGATAGATTGTCTCGGGGTCAAAAAGAACCGCTGGCACAGTTCCTCATCAGTCAGTTTTTGTTTAATTCTCTAAATTCTTTCGCTTTGCATCCATAGAATGATGACAACCAACAAATTTCAAAGATGTGTTTCAAGTGTGCAAACAATTCTAGCGCAATCGGCAAATTAGAGTGGGTAGGAGCACTCTAATTTTATGCGTGTGTGCCACTCTAATTCAAGTGCGTCGCTCTACTCTAATTCGAGTGGCTCACTCTAATTTTAGCTCAAGTACCGTATACCACTCTAATTCTTACGTGCTGAAGGATACAAGTGGCGTATCGTTTGCCAACCCCGATTGAATTAGAGCGCTCTAATTTAATTCGAGTACCAATTGTTGTCAGCATACGGGCCCAGGCTTGACGGTCGCTACGACTACGGCGCGACGACTACGACTTTGGCTGTCGTAGCCGCACTGCACAAAAACGCACAAACGAATTCACAGGTAGCGCAGCTGCAGGGGGTCCGATGACAGAGCGGCGTAGAGGTCGGTGCCGCCAGTCGTCCCCTGC